>JAPYYQ010001101.1:0-40661 GCA_030522585.1 Anagyrus pseudococci | reverse complement strand
TATATATATATATGTGTGTGTGTGGTTATGGTATATATATATTCATATTTATGTATATATATACGCCGATCACGCTAAAGTACGTAGCCGCGGAAATAAAAATTTGTATAGAATACAAATTTTGCTAATAAGTATATATATATATGCTGTGTATTGTCTGCAAGATTCGTTCATTCACACTCGCTTACCTCTACATTGTCACGTCTCAACATTATTAAATATGCAACTGGATTGTATTATCCTACATTAAAACGTTCCTATTCAGCGGCTGCTGCCCCCTCCCCTTCCCCCGTCGCCACGCTAGTTCATCCCTTCTCATTTTCCATTCCCCCACCGCCTCCTTTTGTTGTCTGTGTGTCTGTGCCCCCAGCACAGCGCTCTCCCTCTCTCGCGACACCCCGTTCTCTCTCTCTCTCTCTCTCTCTCTCTCTCTCTCTCTCTCTCTCTCTCTCTCTCTCTCTCTCTCTCTCTCTCTCTTTCCGCGAACTTTTCCCTCATTTTCATTTCCGTTGGAATTTAAATTTCACGAGCACGCTTGTGCGAACTTTACGCTTGCTTCGCGGAGTTTCTTTACAACTATATATCTCTTTATACGGCCAAAGGAATATGACACTGATAAATTTCGAATGATAACAAGTCAGATGTTGTTATTTCGTATACGTCGATAAAATATGCTTTCACTTCTCTGAACTTTATGATTTCTTTTCTTTTTTTATCAATAAGTACTTTTTTACTACTATAGTTATTAAACCGTTTAAATGCTATTTTTCTATTTTAATTTTGTAACTTTTTCTTACTTTACACGTTTCAACAAGGAAATTGAAATATGACAGTTGACAATTAACTTGTCTAAGAGGGACACGAATAGCGTTATTTAAATACTATAATCCACATGCATTTAGCAAAACAATAGTTTTTAAACATAACAAATGTAATAAAATTAAAAAAAACAAAAATGTTATGTCGTATCACTAATTATTCTTAATAGCAAATTGTCACTAAATTTATATCACAATATAAATTATCTACTAATTACGTTAATACTAAAATTATAAAAACGTCGTAAATAAATTGCCTTCGTGGCGCTACCGCGCCACTTGATCGTTAAAATTTTTCAAATCTCCTCGGTCAAATGTCATCTATAAAAATCTCGTCACAACAATAAACAAATATGTCTCTAGATAATCAAATGCTCAACACTATTCTAATATTTATAGGCTACTGTACAATTAACATTAAATCATTTATCACATTACAGCAAAATTGACAACTAATTATCAATGACATTGAAATTCATTAACCACCTCCTCACTCCCCAGCGTAAAGTTCGCACAGGAAACATGTTCTATGATTGAAAGAATAATCTTAGACTCGAAAAAGTCCCCTTATGTTTACGGGAAGAATGGAGGAATTTCCTGCGGCAGAAAAGTCGCGAATACGAAAAAATTCAAAGGGAACAAACACGACATTCTATATACGATATAAGCTTACTTCTCTGTCAACTATCAAAGTACACTAGAGGTTCGCGTCGACATTGAAAACGGACAAAAAAGACAGGGAGACAATTTATAACGATTATCATTTGTTTAAATTCATCTTTTTTGGTATCTTTTTCTAGCGCATAAAGATTAGATTTCTCTATATTTATATAGATTATTTTGTCAATTTTTTTTCTTCAGCTCCAATTGCATCACTTGTGGTCTTTATTTCTCTTTCCATTGAAGCTTGGCGCCAACGTGATCAATAAGAGCCTCGAAATTGTATCTAATACTTCACAAGTATATATAATAATATTGTCAACAGTGTCCAACGAATTGTCGTTATTTCACGTTTTGCTTTTCGTTAATTACAAAAAAGAGACTCAAGAAAACACGACACGCATAATATTTTGTTTAATACAAACTTTTACGCTACTATTTTATAGTCTGAATAAACCACGGGGGACTCGGCTTTGTATCATTTTATCTTATACTGGCCGCGCACGAAAATTCGGGGGAAAATTCTATTAACGACTGTTAAGTTTTAATAAGTTTCGTTTGAAAATTTTGTTTCACGATAATTTAAAAGTTACGTTTTTGTTTCCTTTTCGTTAGGTATAGGTAATACACATTCATGCACGTTTAGAATCACACGAGAAATATGGGAACATTGTAACGAAATCCCTCGCATCGCGCTGTGTAAACGGTTTTCTTTGTCATTATCATTGGTCGAAGATGCTTTTTAAGTGTCTCCGTTTTCCTTGTCGTTTTTCTTCATAATTTTTTTCTTTTCCTCCTTGTGAACAGAATTTCCAATGATTCTTATCTCATGCTTTCGTTTAGAGTTATTTTGACATTACAATTACTCATATATAAAGTCTATTTTTCTGTTACAAATTTATATAAAGATATCTTTACTCAATATTTATATATTTATATATATTATAACTGTACAAACATTAATAAAATACATCTCTATAAAATGGAAATTCACTAAAAAATTTACAACTTCACTTAGCAAACAAAAGGCGTACTAGATCGTCATGAGAAGCAAATCACTGAAAATCCTGCTTACAAAGTGTTTAATTGTATACTTGGTATTTTTCTCAAGATGCTTTTCAAGCATTTAAACAATTTGTTGAATTCGTAAGTTTTCTTTTGTCATTATTCGGTATAATCGTAGAATATTTTGTTTCAAATTTACCCACTCGACGAGACCGCACGACTTACCGCGTTCAGACGTTCGATATACATATATATATATTTTTTATTACTTTAAAAATCAAATTCGAAGGCACCTGTGTTTTATTTTTTACGGATAGATGTGAATTACGTAACTTGTGCTGCTGCTTAATTTTTTTCCCCTTATTTTCGTTTACTCTTTATTTTCTCGCTTATCGTCTCTTCCTATAATGTGCACGATTAACTTGGTGATGTTTTTTTTTTCTTACGAGTAGTATATTTTTTTTTCTTAATTATTTTTGGATTCAATCTTTTTTTTTCTTCTTTTATTTATTATTCGTTAGGCATCAACGAAGTCTGGAACTTTAACTCGCGTCCCGCGACAAACCGTACGCTTGCAAAATGTATATATAAGAACAAATTCTATTGTCAACGTCGTCTTTATTTTTCTTTTCCCTTTACTCGCGAGTGCTCGTCAAAGTAAACGAGATTACCGCATAAAAGAATCTAAGAAAAATTATTCTAAACTCTTTTACAAAAATACAAAATAAAAAACGAAGAAAAACACATGTATAGCAAAAAGCCAATAGACCGCACGCCTACGACACTAAATACAGGAAAAACTAATTCCAGCGCGTTTTTGATTTTCAAAACATCATCGCTCGTCCCTTTTTAGACCGTTGCGCGTGAATTTAATAAAACAAGTCGACTTAGGCCAACGCATATATAGACGCGCTTGTCAAGCATAAAACGTCCCCCTCATTTTTGTTTTGATTATCACTTCCGAATATATAGCGAACAAAGTAACAGCAAGCCACGTATGCTGAATTGCCTATAGAAGGAAGCTTTTTTCCATAAGACTGTGTGCTTTTTCTGCATTATCCTCCTTACGTATTATCGCGCGTGAATATACCGTGCGTGTTTCTCTCTCTCTCTCTCTCTCTTCCTTTTTTGTTTACGCTCATTCGCGCTCGTTGAATGAACGCCAACGCGTATGTATAGCGCGAAGAATTCACGAGCATCGCTCAATTCTTAATTGTGGACGGCCTCTCACGTCTGTCTGTCTGTCTGTCTGTCTGTGTGTATTTATGTGTATGCTTGTTTATGTGCGGAAACACGCGACAACCCTCAACTCCTCGTGCTCTTATATGTACCAGTTGGTAGCGAGCCATCGCGGTCACTCGGTCGAGCGTGTAATGGCTGTGCCATCATTCTTTTTCCCCCTTTTTAGCCTTTGTTCGTCCTGGCCTTATTTTTTTGTTTTTTTCTTTCTTTCCGTTTGTTCTTCTTTCCCTTCTCGAGTTTTCTCGCATTTTTTTAGCTTAATCGCTAGTAATATTCCTACGCAGGCGTATGTTTAGATCGGTAGTAAAATTTGTGCGCGCGCCTCTCCCCTCTGTTCACCCAATTTCCTCAATGTACCTGGATTTTTCGCGTTCAACGTCCCCTCTCTTCTCTCGTCGATCGTAGTTTCGGTATCGTCCTCGCGCACACACACAAGTGTCTACGGCGTTTCTTACACAACACGAGAAAAGCTCCGGTACGACTGGCTGCCAGCGCCAGAACGCGATTATCTCCTCCTTCAAAGACCCTCTATCTCCCTCTCTTTCTTTTCTCCCAATCTTTTGTCTCTCAACTCGGCTTTCTTTATTCTTCCCCTTGACGCGTTGAACTACATCTTTTGACCTACCATTCAAATCTTTCGCTTGTTAAAAGAGCCCGAATAAATATTCCGTATGAATAATTACTTATTTGTTATTTTTTTTTGTTTAAATTTTTTCATTTTTCACACCTTGGCGAAAAATTTCACTACTTCGATCTCGTATGTCAAAGCTAGAAACTTGCGAAAAAGTATATTATCATAATTATTATTATTTAATTATTATAATTATTATTATTATTTTTTACCTCCATTATTGTTTATACTCCCGCGCACACTTGCACACTTGTACTCTCGCACGCATACACTTTCTCGCGCGAATTCTCTAAAAGAAAAATTTGCAAAAAATAGGTTTCTTTTATTATTTTTTTTTCTGTGGTTTCTTTCTTTCCTTCTTTTTTTTCTTCTCTTTAACTTTGTGCTTCGTCGCGGAAAATCGCTTATGCGCCTGCGATTAATGTACTTTGTCCCGTTTTACATAATCGTCTAGCTTTTTTTTTCGCTCATATTCCACGACGACTCTTCGTTTATGATCCTATTGCTTCGCAATTATTTATTTTCTTTTTTTTCTTGTTTTTTTTCTTATTTTCTCTCGTTTATCTTTTATGTTTGTTTCGTTAAAAGGAAAACCGTTCTCGATGTGTGTTAATACGCGAGTGAATCGACGAGCGGTGGGCTTTCTCGTCGCCGCTAACCGCTCGGTATTCATTTTTTAATTTCACCACCACCGGATTACGCAGCTGGAAGTGACTTGTTGTTTCTCTCCTGTTGGGATATTACGTTTGTTTGGTTTTTCCTTGCCTCCCAATCAATCACCAGTTGCAATTTTCTGCATTAACTAGCTAAATTTACAAAGTCATCAGGAAATCATGAATCCCGTGAAAAAATTCTCCAAACTCTCTCTCACGTCATCATAGCGTGCATATCATCATTCATCCCCGATTATAAAGATCATTTTAAAGCGATCATTTCAACCAATATATACCATCAACATCCGTAAAATCTACCAACGATAATCGTATAATCGCGCGCAGAAACCTAATCGTTTGTACGAGACATATACAGCCCGCGGCAACCACACCGTCATGAAAAAACTACATCTTTGAATTCTAAACACAACCATCATCATATACATACATATACCGGAAAAAGTCAATGTAGATACCCCTACCCCCTGTCTTCCTCAGCTGAAAAACACTACCCCCGGCACTTGTTATTCCGGCTCTTTCAAGCGGGTAAGCCAAGCTCTGAGCCCAACCCCTGATTGCCCTTATAATCAATATATCGCAACAGAATAGAAACCTCCGGCTAAACGATCCAGCTGCGCGCCACCACCTCGTTTTCCTTGAACCCACGACGACCATCCGCTTAGCCTCCGGCAAGTCACGTTAGTCGGGCTGCCAACAGAGCCGCTATGCCCAGCCGCAGTAGTAGCGGCATGCCGAGATGACTCGCCGCCCCGTCGCAGACCTTGATCTCCAGCTCCTCCGGGTGGTAGTTGATGCACTTGCAGTAGCGCCGCTGGTAGAGCCTCTCGCGTCGAGCGGTGCAGGCGCCGGGCTCCGTCAGGGCCTCGTACGGCCTGATGCCGAGCTTCTTGCTGCCGCACGGGCAGAGCGTGTCCACCACGAGGAGGATGAGGTTCGTGTGCTTGATCTTCTGCACGCTGAATGGTCTGTAGCAAAGCCGAACGCACATTGTAAGCAGGGATGTGTGAACCTAAAGGGAGAATTGAGGGTCTTTCGAAACTGGACTCACCTCTCGCAGCCGGACAGGTGACAGTTGGTCAGCTTGCCCTTTAGCGGATTACCCTGGCCGGTGACGTTGAGCCTGTCAGGCTGCAGGATGTAGAGGTCGGTCTTCTTCTCGCAGATGCGCAATTTGTGCGGTGGGATGTTGGCGAGGGTCGCGTGCACCGTGCTCGCTGTTACGCTGGGCTGCTGGACGTCGGGTGCCGGCTGATTGTCGCTCTCCACTGTCGCCTCGTCCGTCACATCCGGCGGGTAGTTGTCGCCGTCGGGGTAAACTAGGTTGCCTGTGGTTAGGTGATTTTCATGGTAGACAATGCAATTAGGGGGAAATTGGGTTGATCACATTGGGGATTGGTGATTTAAAGTTATTTGTAGTACCTTCGTTATCGGAATCCGACGCGTAAGCCCAAACTGGTTGCAGAAGATCCGCCAGGTTCAGGTTGAACGCCCACGTCCACATGTAATGACCTACGCCTGCTATGGTCTTCATGAGGGAGTAGGAGGTCGACCTGGGCGCAGCTGAGACGTGGGAAGACTGGGGCGTGCATATGCCCTGGTAGTCGACGACCGGCACTTTTTTGAATATCTTGTCCTGCACCAGAGAGTCCATGATCGTGCCGTCGATGTCGCCGAAAAACTTTCCAGTGTGGTCGTGCTTCTCGCTGATTATGATGAAACCGTTGTTGTCCAGAATGTAACAGTCGAGATCGTCGGAGGCGCAGGTCTTTTTGCAAGAGGTTGGCCCGGTGCACTAAACGATTCATTGCGAGTTTATTATATAACGTTGTTACGTGTTAATTTTTTAGGTTTTCATTTTTTAAATATTACCGTGGATGTAACGTTGACAAAGTGCGAAGCCAAGGAAGAGTGATGAAACTGTACGCCGACAACTGCTGCGGGAGCTCGGTGGCCTTTCTTGTCGACGAAGATGGCGTGAGTTGCCATGACCAGTGGTCTTGGATTGTCGGCTGATATAAGAAAAATGTGTTATAAATTGCGTCAAATTGGAAAACATTGGCTTTTGCGCACTTCTTACCGGCATCGAAAGGTACACTGAAAACAAAACTGTCGTGCTCAACCGAGTGCTGATCAACGGCTCGCTTGTACCAGGTACTGTCTATTGCTCTCCTATTGATCTCGGCAAAGTCCCTATCGGCACAAAAACAGAATTGCAATAAAACAGCCTTTCTTTTAAATTTTGTAAAATGATTAAACTTACGGCTCTTCTTGAGTGCCGTCATTCTGATTATGATCGTGCCAACGAAGCAGTCCACTTCTGGTGGCAATAAAGTTTCGAGCTACGCCGAATCTACCCTTTCCCGCCCTAGAAAATATACGCCCATCGCCAGATTAGTTACTTATCTTGTAATTTACTCATCAGTACAAGGTCACAATCACACAATGTCAGTTTCAGCTCTCGTCAACCAAACACATCCATCCATGATATCTTATGAAGAATTTAATGGTGTTTACTTATGTTTTATAATGATGGTGTTAGTCCTACGAAGCTTATCGATCGTAATTGTTAGTAAGTGTTAGTTGTGTTATTTCTAGATGCTTTACAAAATGCAAAATTAATCTTATCAACTATTACGTGAGATTTTGATTTTAGAAAAAATGTTGTTTAAATAATGTTTTGTACAATACTTTTATTCTATGAGTAAAGAATAAGTCGATAAGAAATATTTATAACATTTTTGTGGTAGGAGTTTTTTATAATTTTGTTAGTCTTGTAAAAATAATTAATTACAAATTTTAAAATACCAAATGCCAATTATCTAACGGTACTTTACTTTTATACAAAAAAAGATTTATTATCATCACTTTTACTGCAATGAAAACGAAGAACATTTATCAGTCTAAAAAAAGTTATGCAAGCGTCAAATTTAAACCTTTACTTTATTTTAGTTTAGTAATTATCACATTATTGTCACTTTATCATTTTTTATTTTAATCAATTTTATTCTTAATCAAATATTCGTAAAAACTATTGTTACCACTTGACGCTCGACTAACCTTATTAAACTTTAAATTACTTAAAAATTATTATCAATTTTTAAAAATTTTGTTATCATTTCACTAGATTGAAACCATATGCATTGATTCAATGAAATTGTATGCAGTCGTCACGTATCATTCATACGCACATACATTTAAAAATGTTTGGTATAATAGCGTAAATTCAAAAAAATAAATAATTAAATATTTGTGTGTATTTAATTATTTACTTAACAAGATTTACGTTTATCCAAGTCTTTGAACTTGAATTAAAAAATTGTTACAATAAATATTATTCTAGTGGAGGTGAGGTGCAGGTGCATTGTGCAGTTGTAAAAAAAAAGTGAACAACGAATACAACACGATGAACATTCAATGTAGGGAGATATTACCGTGCAACATTAATATTGTGCGAACTAGCTGTTTTATTTTTATCATTTTTTTTTCATAAAACATGTAACTTGTGCATTGTGATTACCTGTGCAGTACAGCCATCAGTATGGCAATGGGGCTGGCGGTGAAGACACACAATATAATAATAAAGAATATACAGTAAACAATAAAACATGTTGTAAATAAAATTTGTGGTGAGTGAAAAAACGGTGCTCTTAATAATTGTGCTCTTATAGATATAATATTGTGCGGTGCTCTTAATAATTGTGCAAGTGCTTGTAAGAAAAGCATAAATTATTAGAAACAATTAAATCGTTCGATCTATTCTCTTTTATATGTATCTACATCTCGTTTTCAATCTCCTTTATTTATGACTCGGTTACACTTTCATAAGCTTCATTATAGATCATTAATATTTCCTTAGATTTTAAAATACTAATTTCCATTAATTTCAATTGAATTTATTCATTAATTTATTCTCTAGGAATGAAAGCGAGATTAGCGAAAAAGCAGTTATCTTATAAAAATTAATAATAAAAAAAAATTTTTTTAAACACTAAAATATTATTATGAATCTAATAAATATTTTGAATTAATTCTAGAATGGGATTGAATCTATCTGCAATTGATTTAAATAAAAAACGAAATAATAATAATAAATTATAGTTATTGAAAGATCAATGCTTTTTCACGAGAATAGTTCGATCGAGCTGGTGCTATAAAGTGCGTTAATACTTGGTGCTCTGTGATTCATTATATTTGCAACAATTCTTTTCGCTCTTGGCGTGCCTCGGATTGTCTGTTTGTTTTTCGGACTCTTAGTGCAAGTTTACTTACCTATCCTCCTTTGGCATGTCTTTTTCGTTTCGCTTGTCAAAATTGTTTGTTACGTATGCGTCGAACACTAACGATTGCAACAATTGCTTGTCGCCTGCAATCAATGAAAAACAAAAAATATTCGTCAAACGAGTTTGTACAAGTTATCGTTGCAGAATTTTAAATTACTCACAGTAGTAACTATCTTTTTCAGGCTTAGTCGGAGGTTTTTGATCAGGAAGACTGTTTGGGCTCCGAGGTCTCAACGATTTCCACTTCCAGCCTGGATTGTGGGCCTGCGTCATGAAGTACATGACACGCTCTTCCGGGGTCTCGAACCATTTTTCCGACTCGAAGTAGTGCTCGCAGTAGGTCCAGTCTGGATGTACCTTCCAATTGTTTCCCTTGAAATACTGCGTCACTGCAAGGCAATTCGTTAAAGATAATCAGAAAGTTATCCTTTATTATTGACTCTCTAAGCAATCGCACCCCCTACCTCGCAATCTCGGAATCGAGTAAATAGCCGGGCCGTTCAAAGATTCAAATCAAACCCTCGAAACACAATTCGCCAAAACAAACAGGAGACGAAAACCCCTTAGCCCGTCGCTTGTTTACAACTCTCGAGGGCAACTTATCGGGAGCAGCATTTTGCAATTCAATCACGCGCTCCCCTCCCCCACGCGCCGATATTAAAGAGAGAAAAGAGAAAGGGCCAAGGAACGTATAGCAAAATAGTCAGATCAGGCAATAGTGGCGGAAGAGAGAACCGAAGTAGGAAGCGAAGGGAGCCAATGCCGTTGGCTTTCGAGTATTGAAAATCAAGGAGCCGAGGGTAAGGCAGAGGGGCAAGGGAGAGAGGCCGCCGACGCCGACGACGACGACGCGCCGGCGCATTCTCAATTTTTCATACTATATTACGAATTCACGGCATTCCTCGCTCTACCCCTATACTATACACCCTTCCAGCCTCACCCCCCACTCTCCCAGCCGCGGCACTATTTTACGAGGACGGTCGAGTAGTGCGCGCCCGTAAATCCGGCCGCGCGAGTCATATGCGCGCGAGATATTTTTCATTTAGCTTCGTGGACCCTCCTCCCCTCCCCTACCCCCGCTGCTCCTAGCTTTTAGACCGTGACGCTCATCGTCCGTGAAAAAAAGAGGGAAAAAATGTTCGCCGGGTACGATTGCGTATATGGGCGCAGAGAGAGGGATCATGCGGGCTTATTTGATGATTCGATAATGTGTACACGGGCTAGTTTATTAAGGGAGGCGTCTGTGTGTTTCTCGACGAATAATTAATGATGCGGATTTACGCAGTGTCACACCGTTGATGATGATTATCCGAGCGATTAGAGATAATGATTACCGTAGAATGAGATTTTTTTGAAAAAAAAATTGTAAATATTCGAGGCTTACCGTTGAGATGCGCATGTCTGATCTCCTGCTCGACGTGAAGCTCGTACATGCCGTAACCCTCGGGCAACGCTAGGCCTAATGAAAACGGCGTGTTCTGGATTGGCTCGTAAAAGTAATTTTGTCGCCTGATCGATACTCTCTTCTGTAGGGAGAGAGAGAAAAAAAGCATGCAAATAAATTCTGTGTTATTAACGACAGGCATGATGTATAACCGGGTGTATAAGCTATATATATATATATCGCGGCGAGTGTTTACCATATCGTCGTAGTGGGTTTTCACCGAGAAATAAGTTTCTCCCTCCTTTTGCTCTATCATCTCGTGTCTCAGCTGTAACACGCGTGCGTGAGTGGTTTTATTAAAAATGTATAACGTTTACAGCTTTGTAAATTTAATGCTAATTGCAGAATTTCTCCACCACTTACGTCCAAGAGCGAATTGTTGAGGGAATGCGAGAGACCGTCGAATTCCAAAAACTCGACTTCCGACAGATCGACGCTTAGATATTTTCGCTTGAGCGTTTCCTCGTACTGCAATGAATAATTCACGATTAGTGTAAATCGGGCTTGTAAAGTAGTTTGCAAAAAAGGCCTTTGTATCGTGAATAATAACTTACTTCCACGTTGCCGGGCTGTAAAATCGTAAGCGAAAGCATAATCGTTAATACTTGATGCAAACTCGCGATAATGAAATATTTATCAACTTTGAGTGTCTTACCAGTGGCCGCAGATCCGGATGATACAGTACGCGTCCGTTATTGTCAATCAAAAACGAGTATCCGTTGACTCCCAACTAAAAAGATAATTTTAAAAAAAATCATCGTTAAAGTGCATATTTGACAATGCGATTAATATGGAATTATTGACGAGAGTAATCACCTTGTAAGGCGGAACGAGCTTCTGAATTTGTTCGATAGGCACGTCGGCTCCCACAACACCGAGCAAATTGGCCGTTCTTTCCTAAATAACAGATAATAAAACGGCCTATTAACACTCGGCTCGTATAAGGGAGGGAAAACAATCACGGAGTAAGTTGTCTCATTATCCGCTACGACATCAGAACGCTAGGACGTGCTAGATTATGGTCAGCGCGGAAAATGAGAAAGTCAGGGAGAGATGGAAAGAGAGAGAGAATGAGAGCGAGGAGAGAACAAAGAGGGAGAGAGAGAGCAATGCACTGAAGGTGGATTACCGTGTGATTTCTGCGGTCCAATATAGGCGCCGTGACTGACGTCATGAGCTGACCTTGACCCTCGAGGCCGTATCTGCCGCTCTGGAAGTTTATGAAGACAATTAACGCTCCCGGACCCCCTAATCTGATTAAACTCGTCGGGAGAAAGAGAGGGAGAGTGGAAGCAAGTGCTACAAGCGAGCGGATGTGTGCGCCCCCCTACTTCCACCACCTCCTCCTCCTCCCTTCAGCCTACATTCTCCCCTTACTACTAGTTCACCCCCCCCCCTGCTACCCTCCCCCCTCGACTCTGCCACGACGGCTCTGCGTGCATTTGACCTCGATTCGACAGGGAGTAGCTCCTTCTCATCGAGATCGAAGCTTCCTTTCTTTTCCGCGAGCTGCTGCTGCTTCTTTGAGCCCCCGGACTCCTTTTTGGCCGGAGAGCAGGAAGATAACCCACGCCAATGGGATCCTATCGGCTTTCCAACCTTTGATATACTTATGTAGAGGGGGATAAAAGACCGGCCTTTCTTTCTATTTTTTTTTCTTCGTTTTATTTTCTTTTTTATACTTTTTTTCCTCGACTAGGGGACAATCGAACTTTGGTCATATCGGAGAGCGAAGGAGATTTCGTATATAGCGACTTTTTGAAGGTAAAAGACCGTGTGGGTAACGTCGAAGCGACATACTTGAAATTTTCACCGTGTGAATTGAAAAACACTTTTTAGGAGGTTTTTTTTTCATGTCTAAAAGCTTCCGAGAGTTCAGGGATTCCGGTTTGTGCGCCGATATAATCAACGCCATGCATATTTTTTTTAATTAAAAGCATCGTTATTAATTGCACGAAAATTATGAAAAGTAATTAAAAACACTGCTTATTCGGATTATTAATGTATTAATATAAAATTGCATTTGTGCCAGTCATTTCACAAACGAGCTTTCTGGCGATAATGGTTTCGTTTTCATTTTTTTTTTTTTTGTTCAACTCGAGGACGCGTGCGAACGTGCTTAAAATAAGTAGTAAGTGCTGCATGGAAACTTTGAAAGAAGATCAATTTAAAGTTTCCATAAGTGGATTCCGAGTCCCTGGGGTAATTTTGAAAAGTGCCCAGAAATTGATCATACTTATTCAATTTTCCGTATTAGTTTATCTCGTTACTGGAATGAGAAGAGTTAAAAAATAAAAAAAAAAAATAAAAATAACTTTCGTAAGCCTTTAAAACAAGTGTAGCGCGTTTATTTTAAATTTATATGCACGAGTGCACTCATATCTCTCTCCCGAGAGTGAACCTATTATATTAGCCCTTTCTTTCAAAGGCGCTTAAACTCTAATCCACTTTGTACGCGTTTAAAAATAGTACGGCCAATTCAAGCCTCCCGAAGCTCTTATAAGGCCTCAAATTGTCTCCAATTAAAAAAAAAGAAGAGAAAAAAAATAGAAAAATATTTAATCCTACGGAAAAGATGAATAATAATTACCTTTCCACCAACGTAGACCGGGGTCCAGTGTATTGGATGATCGCGTTGGTAGAGAACCATCGGCCGCGCCAAGACCTTAATGTATTCGAAAACTTTGCTCTTTATTTCGTCCATCTTCGTTATTCTTGCATAATATCCTGGAGAAATAAATTAACGCAGAGAGCCAGTTTTAATAGCAGCTCCAAGATTATATATACAAGCGCACATAAATATAGATATCCGTCGCAATTAACACAGAAAGCTAATAAAAATTTCAAGGCAATTCCCGAAAAATTATTTATCTTACGAATACACACATAAATAATCAGCTTTAATGAATTTTTCTACTCTGCTTATCTCAAACTTTGCTAAAACCGTAGTTGAAAAAGAAAATTACCTTTGTTGCTGCAGGACATGGTGTTGAGCTCCTCGCTAGTGTCGCCGCCAACGAGGTACGTAAAGATCCTGACGGGCATGTGGGGCGAATTGTAGCGCTTGATGAGGTCGACCGGGGGACCTTCGGTGTTCGATGTGATCAGCATGATCGCCTGGTTGCACTGGCTGCCCTGCGACGATCTGTTGTACTTGTTGAGGATTTCGAAGGCCGTGCTCATTGCCGCCGATATGTTCGACGGCGACTCAGCTTTCAGATTGTTCATGGCCGTCTGCGCGCCCGAGATGATAAAGATGGAAAATAGAGTTTTAGTAGTTGAAATTTTGATGAAATTCGAGGGAAATTTCGAGCGTTAATTTAATTGTATGCTCAGTCTGACTATACATCGATGTTTTCACTTAATATTCATTACTTGTTTTTTTCTATACAATAGTAATAGAATCTACGTCTGATCATATCGCTTCATCTCTACTGCTTCTCTGGAAAAGAAAAACAACGCACCTTGAGCTCCTTAATATTCTCCGGTGTGGCGGTGAGGAGGCTGTCCTTAAAGCAAGCGACTATCTCCTCGGGGCTCTCGGCGTAGCGATAAACATTGACGTAGTCGTTGGGCCCGAGACTGTCGAGTATGGCATTGGCGGTGGCGACAATGAGGTCGCGGACCTTGCTGGAGGACAAGCTCGCGCCGTCGATGAGGATGGCGAGGTCCTTGGGCGAGGTGGCCGCGCCGACGAACCAGTTCGAGAGCCGGAAGTCGTCGACGCTGCGCACGCGCCGGGCTGGGCCGGGCTGTACGGGCGACGTGTCGACCGGTGGCCATGACATAGCTGCGGGAGCACGAGGCGCGCCGTGTAATTTGACGATCACTTTTCGGAAATGGGTCAACAGCAGCAGCCAAAGGAGGGGGGGATGAATAGAGGAGTGAGTGTGAGGGGAGGGATGATGGTTTCGCTGCTGTGGCTGGACGTGTATCAGGCGATACTGCTCGTCGTCGTTTAGCGCGAATTTCGCGGTCTATAAAGTTCGTTTTTTTTCCCCTACCGAGCGCGGGTGGGGGGGAATAGTGGCTCGCGCGCGCTCTCGGGGGGATATATATTGCCCCGGGCGTCGTTTCAATTTTGCACGCGAGAGCGTTATAATAAACGTCTCTACAGGAGCTTTAAATTTGCTACGCAGACGTAGAGAGAGATATAGCCGCGAGAAAGTGCATTTCACGTTTTATTCCCGGAGATTCCGAAAAGCTTCATTGTCAGACGTGCAAAAAAATAATACAAAAAAAAAGTATAAAGAGGAAGAGCAACGAGTTACGAGCCTGATCTTGCTCTTAAGAGCTTTATAAACGAAATGAACGGCAAAGTAAAATCTTCCGGAACATTACCGTAAGCGCGTAACAAAGCTTCCCCCACCTCCCAAAATAGGTGCATGAAAACCAAACACACGTATATAATATATATAATCGACTTTCTAAGTCGTCGCGCAATTAGTTCATTGAAAGAGACGTCGTTTTCCCCTCTCTCTCTCTCTCCCATCTCGTCATTCGTTATCCAAGACACTTGCCCGCCGAGCTTAAACAAAAAGCGAACTCCGAGAGGCGAAATGCGAAAATTCCGGATGGTACTGGGGGTGGGGGCGAGGGAGTTGAATGCTTCTCCGAGAATGAGCAGGAGTCCGTCGGGCGTTCTTCCTCCTCCCAAGAAAGTGAAAATAGTGCCACTGACAGCTTACAACTCTCTCTCCCGCTCTCTCAAGAGATATAGAGAGGGAGAGGAGGTAAAGAGAAGGGGTTATAGCTGCTGCTGCTGTGCGAAAGAACAAAAGAGACTCACCGGGAAAGCGGCGTAAGAAGCCGGAAGTCGAACCAAAGTACTGCCAGGACAGGGTTGGGTCGCTCTCGTAATTGTTGACGAAGAGGGCGTCGAGGTATTCGCTCCACTGGAGGCTCGATGCCACGTCCGCATCTATTGTCGGGAAAGAACAAATTCGCAAATAAGCAGACGCGCGCACACACACACCCTTTTACACGCCCCTTGTATATTCCAGGTGCCGAGGTCGACCAAGTTTGCCCAAGGCATTTACCCCCCGTCTTGCCCCGCTCTATACCTAATAAGCTGGAGTATAGCACTAGTACTAAGCAACCTTGGATGGCTTCAGCCCTCAATCTCTCTTGGCGCAAGTGTCTAGAATTGAATACCGCTTTGGTTTATACTCCAGCTTATTAGCAATCTCGTTAAAGGCTCTCTCTACATTACTTGTTTTCTCAGTTGCTCAAAAGCTCGAGTTTTATCGACTCGGTTAATAACGAGGAATAATTGTTTGCCTGCGAAGTAAATGAAATATAATTAGGATCGAATTACCGGTATCCTTGATGCCCGATGGCATGAGAACGGCCGATAGGCTGAGGTTAACGGCTATGTGGTCGAAGTGACGGTTGCCGGATATGTTGCGCGAATCCGGGCCTGGCTTGCCGTCCTCGTTCACCTGGTTGATACGGTGGCTGGCGAGGTACTTGGGCATTGCCGGCGCACCGTCGCGCGACGCCGATACCGCTGCCTGCTCTGCATTCTCCATTAGTTGCTGAAACATTTTACGTTATTATTTAATGTTTCTTGTTTTTTAGTTTTCGTGTATTGACTATTTTATTTGGGTCGTTATCGGTTGATAGATTACGTGTAAATTGTAGGTAGGATGATTCGGTAATTTCGTGTAATTGATATTGTTTTCTTTTTGTACGTTTGAAAGTATGTATAATGGGTATGATGTATTTGAATTAAAGGAAATTTTTTATGATTTATAGTACCATGACAGCATTCATTTTGAAATCCATCATATTCTTCACTTCAGCTGCCATCTCTCGAACGAGCACTAGGCCATCCTTTTTGATAACATCGGCCTTTGAATTACTATCGTGGTATTTCTGTGAAATTTATATAGTTAGATACAGATTAACATTCGTATACGAGGTATAATTATTATGAGTGCTAATTTTCAGCGAGACTTTGGTAATCCATAATTAATTTGGCTTTATAATCAAAATTCGATGTTCAAGTAGATAAAGACGGCTTTAATCGGCCAACTACTAATCGACTAATCGAGTTTTACAAATTACAAACACACAAATGTGCAAGCCAAAAATATTCCCAAAAGCAAGCTTGGCCCCAGAAAACAAAAAAGTTGCTCATATCTCTTACCCTTTGGATTTCGCTCATCTTCGTTATCTGCCGGCCAAACTCCCACAGGTCGACGCCGAATTTCAAGGCCCAGTTTTTGACTCTGAAACGAGAGACAAAAAAGAACAAAAAAATCAACAACAGCGAAAAGTCGCGCGAATGACAACAAAAAAAGAGGGTCAATCGGCAAACACAGTCTCGCCTGAAAACAAAAAAAAACCAGCCCCCTGCGCACTGCGCTGCCAAAGAAAACCCGCGGGAATTTTTTTTTCGTTAGCAGGAGAGAGAGGGAGCAGGACAGATTTATCGAAAATTATATGAAAATTAAGCCTCGCCGCGCGAGACACACGACCCAGATCAAACTTGCAGTTTGTCCTGAATTGCGTCTGAATAGCGCGCGACGCGTTAAGCGTGCCACGTTTGTTTGCGCACGCGACCTATTTGCGTGTGTCGAGAGGTTGGGCTAGAGAGTGGAGGGGGTGAGGACGAGTGTACAGTGGGACGGGGGTGACGGGGAAACTATTCCTGACAACTGAAACGCGCCGGAATAAAAATGTCCTTTATACCCGGAGGACAATCGAAATTTATGTTTATCTTCATTATTATATCAAGTCGGCCGTGTGTCCTCTTTTGATGATAAGTTGTACACCGCGTTAAAGTGTTTATCACTTTTTTTACGCGCTATACCTTCGACCAAATACTAATCCAATACTGTTAAAACGTCGTAATTGCTTATTACATGCCCGTTGCTTATCAATCAAACAAAATCGTGTTTGCAGGTGTCTGAGGATGTCTCTTTTAATTATCCATAATGTAGCTTGCACGTCAGTTTACGACTAGCCCGATAATGCTCTCTCGGTCTCGGCGTTTTGTTCTTTTACAAGCCGCTATTGAAAATCTTGTTATAGCTTACGAGATTCCAGTCGATTTGACGCGGGCGCGAGTTGATTTAATTCGAACGGTCGGACGAAAGTAGATCGGCACGAGCTATTATATGTATTTTTCATCTGAACCGTCTGGGTCGTTGTAAGAATAAAAAACAGTGAATGTGATTGATTCGAGAGTCAATCTTGGATAATGGAGTTAAACGGAGAGCAGTCGGATGCTAAATAGCGGCAATTAAATGGAAAACCGTTTGCAATGCGCAACGGTAATACATCGCAAAATGTCGTTTTACACGCGCGCATCCATCGCTGGTTATTCGAAATTCGCCAACTATTTAATACGCCGAGCAGAGAGCAAGTGTGTATGCTACAGCGTGTAGCGCGTCAAATGTCTCGCATTCATTGAAAACGCACAGCGCGAAGCTCGGAAAACTTGTAATTTCCATTAAACTCCATATTTCGCCGCGAGAGAGAGAGAGAGAGTAAAGCAAACAGCCAAGGAGTTCTGACGCGAGAGTTACTTTGCTCCACCCCACTCCCTATACCCTTCGAACGTCCAAAAAGTTGAACGAACTAATTAGAAACTTCAACATTTCGTTGGGCCGCTGAGGTAAGGGCTGCCTATATCAGAAAAAGCGAATAAAGTAAATATAATTTCCAGTTCTCTGTTCTCCATATTGGCCATACTACAACTCTCGGGGCGTCAATCCTGCGAGAGAAAAGCAAGTGCAAACTCCTGCGGCAAGATTTCTCGGGAGGAGTGGCGCGCAAAGGTATAACAAACCACGCCCTTAGCCGGCTTGATATGCAGACTTCGAGAGAGACTGGTCGAACAGGCGCGCGCATGCACACGCACATCTGCTCTCTCTCTCTCTCGGTGTTTTCTCAATATCGCCTTCGCCCCCTTTCATGCGCGAGAAAGTCAAAACAGATTTTCCCGTTACAACGGGGGCCTATAAGAAGAAAAGGCGCGATGCAAAGTTTTTTCTCCTTCGCCTCTCCCCTCCTGTCGACCAACTAGTGTAGTACTAACATCTGCGAACGGCCAACTTCATCGGTCGGCGGGCGAGTTGAGAAAAAGGCGAGACTCTGTGTGTGGGTGCACTTGTTAAAACTCGCGGCTGTGCCGAGAGAGAGAGAGGGACAGACAGAGAGAGTTGACAAAGTTTGGGGGGCCGCGGCGGCCGTATAAATTGCGTATCTGTTGGCGCTAGCCGCGAAACGACTTTCGACGCCGGTTCGGAATAAAAGAAAGGCTCTGAGATATGGGAGTCGAGTAGAGGTGGGAGAAAGCAGCAGGCCGCGCGGGACTTTATTGCGGAGCGGATTTGCACCGAGAAAACGAAGAAACTCCGCTGGCCGACGCTTTGCGCGCATGAAAAAGCCCCGACACGACTACTCGACTTTTCGGCGTATACCTAGATCGGAATCTATATGGCGGCGCTGTGCTATAGCTCTTTACGAACGATCGGGGGGGTAACATTTCGCGGGAGCCTTTTAATGCGGCGAGACTAACGAAGCGTGTGGGCCAAAATGAGCCGCGCGCTTAACGACTCTCCTTTATACACGGTTTGCGCATTTTTTCGCAGAGACCCGGGGCTTGCTTGTGTGCGTGTCATCTTGAAAGGCTTCCCATTCACTTTAGCCGGCGTAATTTTTTAAAAAAGACGGATATTTTCGGGGAGAGAGAAATTTTGCGGCAGCGCGAAACGAGCGAGAACAGTTTTAAAACTGAAAGAATTATTTAACCGGCCGTGAGCGAAAATGGGATTTTTTTTCCTTCTTCGTCGTTCTTTTTTTCTTCTTTTTTTTAAGGGCTGGAGAGTATTTCCCAGGCATTTGAGGGACGTTGAAGTGACGAGTCAAATGCTCTCGAATGAAGATTTTTCTCTGTCTCCCCCCACGGGTCTCTCCTCGGCTCTACAGAGCGCGCACCGGCTTCTCGCGTTAAAAGCGGAAATTGAGTTAATTTTCAGTCTTGAGTTCGGGTCCTTTAGATAACGGGATTACGTATGCATGAGATGTGACGTTATACAAATATGTTGTCTCCGGCGTTTAATGTAAAAAAAGTAGAAAAAAAGAAATCTCGATGTTAAATCCTTTAAAAATAAAGAAATTGTCGCGCCGTAGACTGACTTGTTCTACTTAATTTTTTAAACTCGTATTTTTAAGGTTCTCAAAGAAATCCAATGTATCTACGTTGTTCGAAAATCAAACGGAAACGCTGGTAGCTGGCAAACAAGTGTTTATAGCTTCCATCCAGACGCGCTTTACTCTCGATAGAGCTCGATTTCACGGTTTCTCGAATTAATACCTCGGAGGAAAGCTCCGGGGGGCCCCGGAGAAAAAGTCGAATAAAAGCTCAATGCGCGCACACATAGAAAGGGGGGGGGGGGCAGGGTGCGAGGGCAAAAATCACGGGGGAAGTAACAATCGCCAGAGCCGCAATTGCCCTCTCGGATTTTCTCTGCCGGCCGCGCGCGCGCGATGAGCCGCAACGGGGAAAATAAAAACGAGCTAAACACGACGAGTGCGCGAGCGAACGGAAAGAGAGCGAGAAGAGAGTGAAGCGAGAGAAAAAAAAGGAGGGGAGGGAGGAAAAAAAGCCTACCTCCTTTATTTTACTCGGAAACTTTGTTGAGGGTCACTTTAACAGTCCGAAACTTGAGCAGCCGGATAAAGATGAGCGCGGATGGGTGGGGGGTAAGAGCAAGAGCTGCACGCAATTTATACCGCGAGCAAAGTTCCGAAGCACTCGAACTTGCACGCTGATCATCCTCGGGGCCACCCCCACTTTTTTTCTTCTTTCTCTTCCTCAGCCTGTGCCTCCCCCTCGTTCCTTTTTTTTTGGGGGGGGGGAGCCCTCTCTCTCTCCATTCGGCTGCCGTTAGCGGCTTCGTTATACAAGAGAAGCCTCCCGCGTACTCGCGAGTGTATGGGCGCGCTGGCGAGAGAGAGAAAGCGCGCCTGATTGCCCGCAGCCGAAGAAGAGCTCTGCAGAGGCCCTTTGGCGCTTTCAGCACGACTACCCCCACCCCCTCCTCTCTACGCTACTCAGGATTTCTTCGACCCGTAGCTTCCTCCCCCTTTCTCCACCTCCCCTCTTACTGGCGCGAATTGCCTTAAAATGCGAACGTTCCTTCGACCAGCCCTCAGAGCCAGACCTCTTGTGGGAAGAGAACCTCGTTACCTTGCTGTTTTTACAGCGCAGCTCCCTCTCTCTATCTCGTGTACGCCACTGCTGCTGGCTTTATCAGCCGGCGTTCGCTTCTTTCTTTTTGTGCTCCCTATCCTTCTCTCTCTGTGCGCGCACGCTCTCGCGAATTTTGAATGGCTTTCAGAGAGAGAGAGAACGAGCAGGCAAGTACACGGCAAAAGAGCGCGCTGAACATTTCTCTTTTCTCTCCCTTTTTTTTACCCAGTTTTCCCCTACCCCTCCTGGCTTTTTTCGTTAAATGAGTTTTTAAACGTCTTCTTACTCCCATGCTTTTCCGCTCGTTATTACGTTTCTATTTCTCTGTTCTTCTTTTTTTCTCTCTCCTTTGAAAAGCCGGCGTTGTATGATAATCGCGCGTAAATTGAATTACATTGTAAATGACGAAATAACAATGTATACGATTGGCAGACGATCATTTTTAAAACTTAACGGATTATATTTCTTTCTTTTTTTTACAACATCCTAAGCTCGTCGCTACTTTTGTCGAGCTTACGATATCCTTTTTTGCGGAGCCACAAAAATTGAGTATATAGGATACGCAGGCGCGGTGCGTGTCTGCGTAGAGGATATACGCGTCGCGCATATTCAATAGAAGTCAATCCATCAAGCGGCCGCCTGCGATTTCGCGCTTAAATTAAAGGATATCCTTGACAGAGCGATCGCCGATATACACATACACACACGCACGCGGGATCAGCCTATAGTCGTATGTATATACATAACCGTGATTGAGCGATTAAAATGCCTCGAATAAATAATGCATGTGTATATCGCGAAACGATCGGTCATTAATTGCCACTACCGACACTTTTAACCGGCCCTCGAATTTCAAAATTTCGCGCGTATCAATTTCTTTTTCTTCCAAAAAATTCACAAGATCATGAAAATAGCACCATAGCTTCCTTATTATATTTTTTCCCTGATCCATACTGAAAAACAAAATTCTCGGAATACACGTACGCTGGAGAGCGTATAGTTTGAAATTCCGGCTACTCCGGAGAATTTTCGTGAAAATATTTAAAATTCAGAAGGTGCGAGGATATTAAAGGGAAGAATGAACGAGAGAATGAGTGCTAATCTCGGTGCTCTTTAATCAATTTTCCAGCGGCATAGGCTATATCGCAGCCGGCGATCGGGTTATAAGCCCCCCAGCAGCAGCGGCGCTAACTTTTTTTTCTCTCTCTCTCTCTCTCCTCTTCCTCGCCCTACAACCTCCACCGGCCGATCGTAGTAAAGCGGCTTTACGGTAAAATCGATGGAAATATCATAATAAAGACACGAGAGACGGAGAGCGAGGAGGACGGCGGAGGGCCTGAAGCGCTACCTTAACGAGATAGTTATGAATTTCAGGGGGGAAAGGTATAGCTCTGGCGCTTCTATTTGATTAGCTTGAATTATCAATTTGCCGAAGTGGGTCGTCGTCTGTAAGCTGTCTTAGAGATAATCGCGCCTCTATACCCGATAGGTATACAGACCGCGTTGGCAAATGCCAGGGGACGGACTCTGCTCTCTCCCGCTGTGTGTATCCCTCTAACAAGACACACAAGCGTCGTCGTTATATTGTTATTGTTACGACAAGCCTTAGCCGCGGCTACAAATTATGCTCCCCCCCGCGATCGTCTCAAGCGAGACTTTCGCCTCCGTGGTCATTAATTATATTCCGGCGAGTTGCGCGCGGCCCGGCAGTAGTAGCCGGTTACTCCAAAGCTATCCCGGCTAGTTGGCCGGTGTACGTGTAACCAGCAATCCTCGACACGCCAAGCATTTCCGTGGACGCTTAAATTTTCAGCAGACCCGCAAGTACAGCCACACACAGACAGTGAGTATGGGTAACGGCGTCCTCTTCAGCTAAGCCACTCCGCAAAGCCAAACACACTCGAGATCCATCTCAGTTACCGGGATATACGCTATACGAGAATGTATGTATATGCATACATGGTGAGGAGGTATACATCATCGGGAGGTGTGGGGGCTAGGAAAATTTCTCGCGAAAAACTCGGACGAACGTCTTCGCGCGAGAACTGGCGATATCGACTTTGAGAAAGAGGAGGGATAGGCCAGAGCAAGAGAGGAAGGTGCGCGGGGGAGCTGTGTGCTCCGGAATTTCACGCCCTGTCGAGTGGCCGCTAGTCCCCGCACACCTCCTACACCCGTCGATGCCCATATAGGTAGACACACACACACGAGGCTTGCCATATCCAAGAGAGCGAGAGAAGTTACCCCACCTTATACTACACGCGCCGGGCGCGTCGACGTACGACGGAGAGTCGATACGATCTACATAATGGAAACAAAATATCTACACGTCGGAGCTGAGCAGCAGAGACGCGCTCGCGCGAGATTTTTTATGGATTTTTTCTTTTTCCCCATCTGCAAGATTGGATGTGTATTCTCGAGGTAAGGGGAGTTAGCGCGGAATGGGATACGGGATTCGGAGGGTAATTAAGAGGTTTTGGATTCTGTGGGATGTATGTTGGCTGCTTGGGAATTTCCAATGGATGGGGATGGGAGATGTTTTCGATGAGGTTATGTACTAAAATGTTTTTTGGAACTCTTTGATTTCTGGATAAGTTTGAATTTTGGGGACGAGGTAATCGTGGGAATTAAAATTTTGAGCCTTACCGTATCGGTGATTATAGGCTGAATAATGGATGAAGCACGTATCATTGAATGGATTTGTAGAAACACTCGGCGGAGAGGTTAAATCAGTGTGGGCGCGTATGTGTGTACTTTTATGAAATGTAGATTGCAGAGATACATAAAGAGGGATGATGCATTTTAAAAAAATATAATAAACGATACGAGGGGAGGGAGAGGGGGGAGCGATCTGGGCTAATTTGCATTAAAATTTTATGCATTCCCGGGGAGGATCGTCGATTAATTCACATTTGCCTTAAATTTCCATCATAAAAGATGCATATCAATCGATTAGCCATATATATGTATATACACACAGGGAGATAGCGAGAGCGGCGTCCGCGCCCCCACGGCAGGCGTGTGCTCATACGTAATAAAATTCTTGCTGATTTAAATCGACAAGCGGACAATCCATTTGTTTCCGGACTGTAAGCGATGGTTGACACCCTTTCGCTAAATATTTACATGAAAATGCCGTTTTCTATTTCCCCGCGGCGATGAGTTGAAAATTCAACTGCAGACGCGCGCCCGCTCACATCGCTGCACTTTTCGGGAAAGGGGGGTGGAAGGTCTGTTTTTATGAAAAGCGAGGGCCGAAAGTGAATTTTTTAGTTCGGCGTTAAAAACAAAAAAAGGAGAGAGAGAAAAAACGATACACATAAAAGCTTTTTTTGCTCCTGTCTCGTCTGAATTTATTGTTGGTATTCATCGCGATGTGTAGGGCGCGATTCTCAAATGTATATATATCTATTGAATATTTAATGTTAGACACGAGACTCTCTGCTGTATATACGCCGCGCTATCAATCTGTTTTGTTTAGTTTAATCTAGCAGCATTCGATATTGAATTTGCATGCCTTTAAATATTACAGGCTCGGGTTTGAAATATGTTAACAAGACCGAGTGAAATGCGCGTTTGCGTTGACGTTGTTGCCTTTTGCAGCGAATAAAGAACGAGATATTGGAATTGAATTAGGATTACGTAGTCGACAACAAAAAATAAAAACGTGTTTTGTAATAATAATTTGATTAGATTAATTTTCAATATTTTGAATATTGTAAAATGGATATTTCAAGATTCAAGTTTGAAGCGTTACAACGACGCTAATTTAATTCCAATATCGTCTTACAATATTTTCTCGTGAAATTACGTTGTAATTTAATAATAATATTCCAGTGTAACACATTGCAAATTTGATTATTTGGAATATCACGCGATTTTTAAGATGTATAGGTATATTGAATTACGGATCCGATGCACATGTTAAATAATAATAATACACGTATAATATTTTAGAAATCCAATATCCCAATAACTACAAGTAATCAAATAATTATATGTTCAAATGCACTTATGCAAATATCTGTATCGCGTGAAATTACTTTAAGACGTAATTAATTTCCCTCCTTTTTGTTCTTCAAAATTATTTTTCGGTCCTTTTAATTAAACGAAAAGGCTCGCGAGTGTCGTGAAAATTTATGGGTTATCTCATTTCTCCGCAGACTCCGCGGACCGATTGTTGGAATAATTTTATCCCCGACTGTTCTTTTTTTCCCCCTACGGAAGTGTTAAAAACTCGCGAGAGCCTTTCTCTAGCAACGGATACCTCTGTAATTTTTGCGACGTTCGGTTTGACATAATCAGAGCCTGGAATTATTCAAGCGACACTTTTGAGGAAGCATTCGAGCGTCGCTTTACTTCCAACCAAACGCGCAAATAATTATGCGCATAACCCAGCGATTTATTTTAACCGTCGTAACCTTATCTCCTTTAATAAAAATCTGAGGCTCGTGTAACACAAAAATAAAGCGTAGTCTCGGAAATCCCACGAAGCATCCTCCCTCTCTCGATCTCCAAACCTCATCACTCCCCTCCCCGCAACCTCCCCAAACCACTTAATCAATTTTCGCACACGCAACGAAAACTTCCCCACCAAAATCCGTCCTTCTCCATTAGCTCTCAAGCACGACCCCTCGAGTGGCTCCCACATCCAGAAGAGAAGAAAGTATAACCTCCCCTCATACCTGCCCCCCAAAAAAAGTGGGAAGTAAGAAGAAAGTAATAATAACAATAGCAACTCACTCGTTGTGCGGTATATCCTCCTCCTGCTGTCTGCTGACATCGACGCAGAGCAGCAATCCGAGCATTAGAATCCCGAACACCGGCCTCCTCATCTTGGCTTTGCTAGTCATATCCGGTCTTTGGCTGGCCTACGGCACGACGTAGTAGTAGTAGTAGCCGCAGCAGCAAGTAGTAGTAGGAAGGGCTCGCACTCAGAGGCGAGTTACAGAGAGCCCCGGTGATAGTGGTCAAGAGGCACCTGCTTAGCCGGTGCCTGCTTCACCCTTAGGCTCGTCGTCGCGCGTCAAGCTTTTATCGATTCATCCGCGAACGAGAGCCGCTCTTCTCTATTCTTCGCCGGCTCGCGTTTCTCCGCCACCTTGATGTATTATATCTCAGGACATCGGCAGCGGCATATCCTCTCTCCACGTTGCTCTCTCTCTCTATCCCTCTTTTTGCTATAAGGGGGCGCGTCGGTATTGCAGGCCCGGCACGCACACGCGTGTCTATGTGCGTGCGCTCTCGAGGTATAGCACTGCGAGGGGGGAGGGTGGGCGGAAGGAGAAGGAACGAGGAGGGCTGCAAGGCCGCGCGCGGATCTTATCTCGGCGTGGCGCGATCGATGCTAAAAAGGGAGGAGGCGCCGCCGGCGCTCCCTGCGCGCGGGATGAGAGACGGCTGTAGCACCAGCAGCGGGTATATCGGGCCGAGGAACGGGGGGAGAGGGAGCTAGCTATAAACTCTCCCTTAGGCCTTGCACACGCGTTCTCTCTCTCTCCGTCGCACGTCCGGCGTACAGAGTAGAGCGGGCTTGCCCAGTCGATCAGAGAGTCTCTCCCCTGGCGTGTAGCGTCGGCAGCGCTGCTAGTAGTAAGAGAGGCCAGTAGTAATAGTACAGTCCTACGCGCAGTGGTAGTAGCCGGCTATAGTCCGACGCCTGCGATCAAGCGCTGCAAAGGGCGGCTGCTCCCTCTCTCTCTCTTTACGTGATTGCCATGTCTCCTTGAGCTGCTGCCTTGGCAGGAGGGCAAGGGAGGAGAGAAGGGTAGAGGGATCCCGCGCGCGCTTCTACGCTGCAGCACACCCCTTTCCGCTGGCGTTGGAGTGCGTAGCGGGCGCGCGCGCGCACATGCACACGCACATACACGCGCATACACGCACTAAGAGCGAGAGAGAGAGAGATGCTCTCACGAGTAAACGCTCGAGAGCCAGGAAGGTAGAGAGAGCGGGACACGCACGGGTGGTGCCTAGCTCGGGCCGACCCTCTCCCGACTCATTTCACTGCCGGCCAACGGCGAACTATCTCACTCCCCTTCGATAATCTTTAAACCTCTCGCTCTTTTCCCTCTTTATCTTCTGCCCTTCACGGATCCTCGGGCGCCTATATGGAACAGCAGAGTATTGGCAGAGAGCGCAGGGGGTAGAATAGCGCACTCGATATTACGTAACCGGCCAGTCAATCGGAGAGGGGGTCCAGCGATCCGAGAGCTTGCACGGAGAGAGAGAGAGAGCTTGCCTCGGCGTTAGATGAATCGCTGCTCCGTTAGCTCTCCCTTACTTTGCCCTTACGACAATCCTGAAGGCCGCGTCGAGGGGGTCTGCCATCGGTCCGTATTTTTTTATTATTCCTTCAACACAGGCACACAGAGAGAGAGAGACACACGCGCGCACACGCGGAGCAGTGACACACGCGCACTTGAATCCGCACACTGTCACTCCGGGCGATGGCGTTCCTCCAAGGGCTTACAGCAGACGACGAGGACGACGAGAGGCGGACGTCGAAAGAGAGGGGGATGTCGGACGGCTGGGCGCGCACAGAGTGATCACGAGGAGCGAGGGGGGCTGGCTCCCGGGTGCTTCCTGGAGCTCGCTAGGCCGTTGGTCGTCGTCGTCGGCAGCGGTCGCCGCGGCGAGAGATGCTGCGTGTGCGTGTCTAGCCGCGCTGCTCTCGACGGGGCAGGACGACGGAGAGTCGAGAGAGAGAGAGCCAGTCGACGGCTGCGGCGACGGGGCGCACTGGCGCGCGAGAGGCAGCGAAACGACGCTGGCTAGTGGCGGTGGCGGCGGCCTTCGCACTCACGACCACCTCTCCCTCTCTCTCTATCGCGCGCGCGCGCGCATTACTCTTTACTACGTCTCTACGGGCGTGCGGCGAGGCCGCTTCGAGCGCTCCGGCTCTCTCTTGCACGGGCGTTCCGGCCTCCCTCTACTTGGCCAGCCCCTCTTGCCGCCGCCACTGCCGGGAGGGGCAGGAGTAGGCGCCTGGCTGAGAGAGGGAGAGGGTGGAACTGTGGGAGTGGGAGCGCCCGGCATAAGCTCGCTGCCCGGGGGGTGATAGAGACGGTGCCGAGGGTACGGCTCTCCGAGAGAGCTTTACGCGGGAGGGGGGCCATGAGCTTGCCAGACGGGGAGGCTATGCTAAATGCCAGCGATAGAGGCGCAGAGAGCGAGCAGGATGCTTTTCCTGCTGCGCGTTCGTAGGAAGAGGACGACTCGCGGCGTAGAGAGGGGAGAAGAGCTCCAGCCTGCGCGAGAGCGAGAGAGAATGAGGAACGAGGGGCCAAAGGGGAGCTTGGCTATAAAGATGAAGAGGCTGGAGAGAGAAAGAGGGAGGCGGCGGGCGCCGAGGGGAAAAGGGAGGGCTAGAGGGAACAGATTGGAGGGAGTTTATTGTAAGCAAGAAAGTAGAAAGGGATGGGATGTGGCGAGACGAGAGAGAGAGAGAGGAAGAGAGTCGGATGAACGAAAAAGTGCATGGAAAAGAGACGCGAGTGCAGAGAAGGATGAGGGAAAGAGCGAGCGTGGAGAAAAACGAGGTTCGCCGGTTCCGCGCGCGCGCGCGCTCGCCGCGCGTGTTCTCTCTCTGTATGTGTGTGCGTTATTTTTCTTTTTCTCCGTGTATTTTTTTTTGCTCCGCTCTTCTTTCGTCTTTTCCGAGTCGTCGCGATGTACTCGAAAAGTACACACGCGGCATAGAGAACGGGAGAGAGGCTTTGTCGAATTCACCGGCGGTCCGTCTCCTTCTCTCCCATTGTCCAAACCGCCCCTGCTCTCTCTCTCGCTCGCTCGGCCTCGTTTTCTCCTCAGTCCCTCAGACGACTACGAGGACAGATGAGACACGGCCATGCAAATGCCGGAGAACGCCGGCTTTTTCCTAGACCGCCCCAGCGGGGGGGGGGGCTGCCTCCTTTCGAGGGAGCCTCCTAACGAGCGAGAAAAACATGCCCCGCGGCGTAGCAAGATAAACGGCCTAAAGAAGGTGGTACTGGACTACCCTCCTCCGCCCTTACCAAAGACATCTCAAGACCGAGGAAAGAGACGGAAAGAGGGGAAATGTTAGTAGAGTAGCAAGCGAGTCGCTTCTGAGGGTGGCCAGTCGAAAAATCCGAGCCTGCTCTACAGGCGTGTGTGTATCGGGCGAGCAGGGAGAAAAAACGAGCCGATGTGTATACGGCTGGTGTATATAGGGGAGGGATAGCCGGGTGTACGGCTATTAGCCTTAGCGAACGGAAGAGGATGAGTAGGTTGTGAGGAAGAGGAAGGGAGGGGTATAGGTTCGCGCGTGATTTCGGCATCGCGCGCATACCGCGTTTTCTCTCGCGCCGGCTCTCCAGCCTGCCAGAGAGGCAGTATGTGCACACGCGGGCCTGAGCACAAAAGCCTTAGCCCTCTCTCTCTCTCTCTCTCTCTGGCCGGCGTGCCAGTTGTGTCCCTTGCCTATAGCACACACACGTACACGTACACGTACACGCGCGAACGCGTACCTTTCACCCCTCGACGATGAGGTATAAGCAGAGGGTAGTCGGAGGCTGCGTGCGGGGCCCCGGCCTCGGGGCCACAGCGCGCACGCTCGGCATCATTGATTCGGCCGTCCCGAGGTAGCCCCCGCACACCTATACACACACATGGGGACGCGCATACACACGCGCGTTGGCGCTTACACGGCCCCGAACTTCTCCTCCCTGCCCCCCCCCCCCGTGTACCGGCGTCTCTTTCTCATGCACGCCGCGAGTGTGCGACTTACGTAAAAGGGACCAGGGGGGAGGCGAGCTTTCAAAGGAAGAGACGCGAGGGAGGGACGCCCGGCGAAGGGGCTGGGCTCTCTCTCTCTGTATTTCGTCGCTCGTGCCGCCGGGGCTAGCTCGTTTGCCTCGGCGACTTAGCCGCGGCGACGACGACGAGAAGGAGGAGATGAAGGAGAGCCTCTCTCTCTCCGCCGGGGAGTCGGAAGAAAACCCATACTCTCTCCGTCGAAGATGGACGCGCTGGTCTATACCTGGGACGGGTATATATCAATCGGACGTTATAGATGTAGATACTTTTCGGCGGTTATACGAGGGAGCGAATGAACACGTTATATATGCCAGCGAAATTCTTTGGTATATGTGTAAGGAAGAGGTGATTTTCTCTTTTTTTTTCTTCTAAAGGACACGCCGCGGGGCAATTCGCGCTTGTGGAGATATTCGCGGTCTTGTTTTAACGAAGGATATTTGCTGGGACAAGGGTTATCGGGGTGGTAGGGGATGGAGAAAGTTTAATGAGGATCGTACGGCTTGACGTATGGTAATTGGACTGTCAAGTCGTGCGATTGTTTATAATTGGATTTATTTTCGGTCGCTGCGTCCGTACGTACGGGCGCTCTCGTTGTTATACACATGCACACACAGATACGAATTCAATCGGGCGCGCTTGTAAAAACTACAACAGCTACACCAAGGAAGAGAGAGAGGCCATATCAAAATTCATGACGCCTGCGGTGCGCGGAGTTTAATTTATAATAAGCCCCCCCCCCTACTCGCAGCTGATGAAAACTCCTCGAAACTAAAGGGAGAGAGAGAGAGGAGGCTTGACGCGTACTTGTCATTCGCTCGCTCTCTCGGTACACACACCTACTTTACTCTCATTTATTACACGAGAGGGAGAGTTGCGCCCAAGTGTCGAGCTATAAAGACACCCTGCCCCCCCCCCCCTGCAGGCCAGCAGCTAGCTACTCTCGGGGTTCATTTTTCGAGCCGCCAAGATGTGTGTTGCTCTAGCAATCGTCACGTGCCAAGTGTATTTCATCGCTCTTAACGACTACGACTCCCTCCCTCTTCTTTAGCCACTCCGGTATCCCGTATACACAGCAATGAGAGCACAAAGTTTCTTAGCTTATAAAAAAAAGCGAGAATCTTAAAACAGAGAAAGCGAGAGACGAAGCTATCCGGGGAAACGATGTCATTAACTCGATTACAAGTTTCGTCGCGAGTGAAAAATAAAGAAAAAATAAACGAACAGCCTCGGCGCAGACTCGCATTGTCGAATGCATAACGATATTAGCGCGACGCCCGGAGGATATTAGTAGAAGGGCTAAATTTTATTAGCGAACTTCTTAACGCACGAGAAGAGCCGCCGTTGGAAAACGTATTGGATAGGGCGAGAGAGAGAGAGAGAGAGAGGGGAGGCGATCAGCCCGTTGGAAAGAATTTTAATTTAATTTACGCGCGAGACTCGTCGTTCCCCTCCCCTCCCCCAAACACCCTTTTTACATTGCGCGACGTCGCGTCGTCACTCTGTTATTATAGCGCAGGAATCTCCTTTTCTCTACTCTCTCTCTCCCTTTTTTCTTTCTCAGGACTCGGAATCAATCGAACGCTCCTTATTATCAGCGCTGGATCTTTAATTAAACCTTGCCCTTAACTACTCCCTCCCTCAGGTGTCTCTTTTGTGTTCGTCAAATTATACGGCTTTGACGCGTCTTCGCTGCGTTTCTTCGATAAGTGACTGCTCTTCTTTAGAGCCTCAGCAATAATGTCCGACAAATACACAGCTATCGCTGAATTTTTACGATCCTCTATAGAACTAAATCTGCGTAAAGGCCATATTTGTTGTTTTCGTTGAAATAATCGGCTAGAGCAATCGGGAATTTTAATTAATCGATGAGTACATATGTATATTGCGGCAAATGCGCTGATAGAATATGCGTTATCCCCCAAGCATTGGAATGCGGAACTCGGTGGAAGGAGGGGGATGTTGGGAGAGCTCATGTATAGTGTATACAGCTCCGCAGAGGGAGAGAGGGCCCTGTGATGGGAAAAGCGCAGCGACGCGTCAAACATTTGCCGCTACGACGGTTTTATCCGGCGAGTATAGGGCTGGATGCGCTTTATCCTCGCCCCCTCATATCTCTCTCTCTCTCTCGCGAAAGAGAGCGAGAGCTATAGCTTTATCACCGGTGATTGGAGTGTTTTGCTGCTCATTTTGCGCTCCGGGGGTGTATAAAGAGGAGGAGAAACAAGTATCTAGTATCGCTAAATCTTGAAAGGTCTCCTCTTGCGAGAGGCGGAAAGCCATAGCGGAAGTTTCGAGAAAATCGGGGCATTTAATGCTGATCGACGTTTAATAACCGTCATCCGTATATTTCGTCAGCCACCCCCGTTTCTCGAAAGATGAGCTCGCGTGGGCGTATTCGTTATAAATATCGAGAGAGAGAGAGAGGCGCGTGGCCGAATAAAAAAATACGAACGAAACAACAAATGAGCCCCGCGTAGGTGTGGGCTTTTCGCGTCAGAGTCGCGTTATAAGCGCGCCAACGTGGGAGGGCGAGGGCAATACAAGGGAATTGGTTGAAGCGAGCGACGCGCGTGTCGCTCTCTCATGGCTGTATATATACGCTATGCGCGTACGTACATAAAGACTGTGTTGCACACGCCTACGCTCCGTTCTCTCGCTGCCGGCGATTACAATATTTTACAATAGAGATAATTGCGCAGCTCTCTCCCTATGCACACCCAGCCCAGCCGGCCTTTTCACTCGGCCTAGCGATCAATCTCATCCGAGTGTATACGCCGTATACAACAGGGCTTCGTCCTTCCCTTGAAAAATTGCCCAACGACGTAAATACGGCGCAATCGTCGAAGATTCAATGCCGCTCTCGCGCGCGTCTACGTCATTTTTTTCCTCCTCTCGTTTGTACCCTACCCAGCGCGCACACACCTTGACGGCTTAATTTTTAATATACACAGGGCAAACAGCCGGCATATCAGCAAAGCGGTTAAACAGAGCGAGAGCAGGAGGTGTAGAGCGTCGTCGTCGCCGTCGCACTTTTATCAGAGCAATCCAAGCGAGCGAGCTTCCGCGCCCGCACTAAATCAGACGGGCGGCGCGTATAGTCGGTGGGGGGGCTATAGGCCCCCGATGCGCGCCCACCCGAGAGCCTTATATAGACCCTCTCTCCCCAGCCGTCGTGCCTCTCCGCGTGTTCGTGTGCGCCTATATGCTAGAGCGTTCTCTCCGGCAGCAGGGCGCGCGGCAGCCATTAAACAAACGAGCCAGCCCGGCGCACAACTAATCAAGCACTTATCAGCGCAAACGCATCTGCCCGGGGGCTCTATGCGCCTGCACCTCCTACTCCTGCGCCCCCCTCGTTTCCCCGAATATCTCACAACCCCCCCCCCCCTCTAGCTCGTACACTCTTGCGTTTCCGCTTAACGAATGCCTATACAAATAGAATAGACACGTCTCTCTACCCCCCTCCCTGGTTATTGTCTGTACTCGGTCATAAGAGCTTTTTTTTTATTTTTTGATGAAAAAGAGGAGATTGAAGGGTTACGACGATCGAAGGTATACAAGTGCTGAGAAAATGCACATTCGATAGCACCTCTATTCGTTTAACCCTAATAATAATGAAGGCACTTGTGGAATTTACAATTCAGAATTGAATTATTTTCCTTACAATTAACGTAGAAACGGGAAAAAAAACGAGAGAAGCCAACAAAGTTTTAAAGAAACTCGCGCGCGTGCCAAAGCGCGTAGGCTGTGCTCTTTTTTCATATCCCCGCTCGGAGGGTGTAGTTTGCTCAGAGGCCGATGGCACAGTGTAAGAGAGCGCTAATGTTTCGTAAACCTAAGGGTCGCTCTTTTTCTCTCTCTCTCTCTCTCTCTCTCTCTCTACGGGTGTATAACGACGTTAATTTCGCGGCATACAGAGGCTCTGCAGCTCTCTTTTTCCGCCGAGTGAGAGAGAGAGAGGAGGGGCTGTCGAGACGTACTTAAAGCTCTCTCGTAGAGGCGCGTATTTATACGGCATGCTAATGCGACGAAGCTCCCTCTTCCTCTCTTATGGCGCTAAATGTCCGCAGCCGGTAAACTTTGGCGCGCAGTTCGCATAATTTTTACCCCCAAGTGTAATAATAGACGCTTGTTTTATTTATCAGCTCGACCGTTTAATTTTTCACGGGAAGCTTTTAGGCCCGCTTATGCGTCTACGTACACCCGGAAGAATACTCTCGTCGCGGTTAATGTCGATCGTTCTACGCCGCTCGGTCTCTCGCTACTAATTTTATTTAGGCAAGAAAAAGACGAGAGAGGCGTTGCATATGTATAAAGTAGAGGCGCGAAAATAATTTCGAAATGGATACAGGGACGCGCGTACCAGTGGCATTTCTCCCTGATGACATTTCGGATGCGGGGTGAGAATGATGAAATCGCAGCAATTAACCGCGAAATGCGCACCGACACGGACGAGCGCGAAGAGCAAAAAAAAAAGGGAGATTTTGAGCACGCGCGTGCAAGCGAGAACGCGTATGTATAGTCTGCGGGTGTGTACCGGCGTGCCGAGGGGGGTAAAAATAGAGGACACTCGCGCTATGCGGCGAAAGTTTAATTAATTCCCGAAAGTCAATCCGCTTGCCTCTCGGATGATCCTCTCAGCGTTACGAAATGCGCCGCGTGTGCATCTCTTTCCCTCTCTCGCGGCGAAAAAAAAAATAGCCCGGGTGAAAACAAGGCTCAGGGGCTCCGACTGCAAAGCGGGGAAAAGAGAGAGAAACAGAAATCAAAGCGCACTGACGAGCTCCCTTTCTCGCACGAGGGAAAGAGAGAGATTCAGCTCTAGCTGCACATGCACCTCTGTACGTCTCTCTCTCTCTCAGCCTCTTTTTCTCTTACGCTAGCGAGAGACAGCGCCTGAGGGAATGTCTCTCTCTCTCCTGCATAAATATGCGCCGGGATATGTAGGCGCGTTAATAGATTGAAAGTAGTCCCCGGAAAGATTTTCGCGCAGCCGCTCATTTTTTTCCTCCAACCCCGCGCACATCCCCAGCTCTCACATGCTGTCCCCCCACTCCACCTATCCCCGCGTATACGTCGGACGAATTTCCGGCGAAGTGAAAGAGAGTGATTTCGCGTCGCGGCGTAGCCGAGGGCTCTCTCTCTCTCTCCCTCCCTCTCTCTCTTCTTTCTACCAACGCCTTGAGCCTCGCACCCTTCCCACACCTCCCTCTACATCGTACTTACGCGGATCGACGCTCCGAACATTTGGTCGCCTCTTTTTTCTCGCCTCAGCCCCCGCAAAAGTATACCCACCTTCTGGCAGTTTGAATAGTGGACTCGCGCACCCGCGAGGGAATAGGAAAGTTCTTTTCCAACCAGCCCCCCCCCCTACTCCTCTCTCTGTCATACCGCAGCTCACTTCGTTCGACTCCAGCGAGAGAGATCCTCTCGTTTTCTCTGTCTGCTACTCTCCTCTTTTTCCTGCCTTCCTTTCCTCTTCTTCCTCTTCTTCCTTCTTCGTTTTTTTCATCTCCACCTCTCTCTCTCTCTCTTTCTCTCTCGCACGTGCATGGTGAATTTGATGAATTTTTGAGCTGGCAAGTGTGATGCGCTATCGAGGGAGCTTTTGTCAGGGGAAGCCCGGACCCCGAGACTCGGAGAGATGAACCCATTGTTTTTCAATTTCAGAACCTGCGACTCGATGAGCACGAGGGGATAGACGATGACGACTACGACGACGACGACCAAGCCCTCCTACAAGAGTATATATGTATAGAAGAACAAAATATATATAGATATAAATGTACAGTCGGATATCCTCGTCGAATTGCTTTTGAGCATTGGGATTTTTGAGCGATTCGTTTGAGGCATTACACCAGCGTAAGCGCTTATTCAAAATTATTATTTTATGTAATACCTTTTTTTTGTACAGATCGATCGGTATTAGAATTTTTTATATTTTTATTTACAGTCTGCCAGCTTTTTCGTAGACTATTTCGACATGTGTGTGTGCGTGTGTGTGTGGGTGCGAGCGCAGGATCGTTTAGATCTTTCGAACGAGTTGGAAAAGAAAGAGAGCTGAGCCGCTGGCCTTTTAAAGTTAAGCTGTTATCAAACTGCATTCTTTAAACTTTTTCAAAAAAGTTCCGATGTATTTTATTTGCTCGCGATATGACTGCTCGGAAGAAACAAAAATGAAATCCGAAGACTCGAAAATCCGAAAAACATTCGCGCGATATATGAACTTATAAACGATATTGCGCTGATGTGTACACGGGTTTTTTTTTTTTGATCTAAAAAAAGGACCGAGACTGGAGATCGATAATCGAGGAAAGAAGCGAAACAGCCCGAAAATTAACAAGGAAATTCGTCCATTAGACCGATAAAGCCGAGTGCTCGGTTGTGTTATTAACGAAAATTCCTTCCGGGATCGTTGCGGCGTATATACATGGCGTGCGGGGGTCGTCTTGGCGCGTAATTCGAGAAACATTACGTTGCATCTGATAGACAGCGCATTAGTACAGTTACGTGACTGAATTTCGGCCGTGGCTTAGGCGAAGTAGCAGGGGGAAGCCCAAGCACACGGACAAATGGTGTCTACACACGTTATATTGGGCGGAGCGCGTGTGTACGGGGAGCGTCGCGACAAGCTGACACGCGACGCCCGCGGAAGCTGTGATACGCGAAAGATACGCCGCGAATGAATTGCGAAATCATTAAGATACGAGCTGTACGTCTGAGTATCACGACTTTGACCAAACTATCTTTCTCTATTTGGTTTTTACGAGATAAAGAGGTTCGTTCGTTGGGTAATGTTGATTTTTATGTCTGTCGGTGAGTCTTTTTTTTTTGAGGGAGGGTTCGGGTGTAGTAGGGAAAAGGGAGAGTTATTTTCACCGGCTGGCTGGATTTCATATTTTTGGGGACGATCAGCGCGGGAGATTGAAATAATCGATGCTGATATTGCACACTCGCGGGATATTGCCTTTTCCATTTCGTTGTTATTAAAGATTAAATTCATCTTTCTTCCTTTTTTTTCATTTTTCATGGTGTGTATATCGTAAAGTGACTGGGATATTACACAGCTAAAGGCTTAGATGCGCGAGATAATCGCGGATCGATGTGTTCGGTCGGTTCGGCGGGAATTTTTAATGTCCCCTATTTTTGAGAACGCTAAAATCGTATTTCGCCGTTGTAAACATAATCTACCAGCGATAAATTTGATTTTTAAGACCAGCATTAGCCTATTTCTTGTTTAGTACCAGTTCGTAAATTAGACTCGCTTACTAACAAGTTATGAAAAAGCTTCGTTATAAAAAAAAAGGATTTCTTTGACAAGTATAGGAGTGAGGCGTACGCTCAAAAATTCCGATCGCGTAAAAGAGGATGGGAGGTTTTTTATCCATGTGCATCGGCATTTTTTACGCTCAATCGAGAGTATCCGGCGTTGTAACTCCGGCGCGCAGTCAGTCAGTTGTCGAACGTCAGGAGTTTGAAGCTATACGATCCGCGTATGAGAACGAGCAGCGATGCCCCGGCAAAACTACTCCCCGTCGGACGCGTGACCTTTTTCACGGTGAAAAATTTTGAAAACCTCCACCGCTAGTTATTCGGCGATGCTTCGGCATGTAAAAAAAAAGAACAACAACAGCGGTAAACGAGTATAGTACGTTACTCTCGTAAAATAGAAGGAATCCATTAATAACGCTAACAAGCTCGTCTCTCCGTTCTCCTTAATTATAACATTGGGAACCGAGGCTCGCTTGTAGCATCGTAAGCGCGTGCAAAAAAAAAATACTCGCTTCCCTCGGCAGCTCTACACACCGAGTGAACTGAAATTTTAATCTATATCAGTTAAGTCTAGCGAACTGCTTGTTTCCCGGTAAACGTAAAAAAAAAGGCAAAGGGAATATACAGACACACGCGCACGCACGTAGGTATAAACGCGGAGCAAACGGTGGGGTAAAAAGAAGAGAGAGAGAGAGCCGCTTGCGCAGGCCAGTTGCGAGGTAATAAACGCCCCTAGGTCCCAACGACTTTTCCCCATTTTCTCGTTTTCCCTCCGTTTCGACTGCCGCGCTCTTTCTCTCTCTCTCTCTCTCTCTCTCTCGCGTATATATATATATACGACGCGGAGTCGAACTCCGCGTGGAAAGTAGAACGAGTTCAGTTTTGCAAATTTCGTGAAAAATACACCGCCAGCCTGAACGATAGAGAGAAAGAAGAGAGAGGGCGGGAGAGCGGGAGGGTGAGCTGGCAGGGTTGTTAGAGAAAGGGATGCGATATGGGATGGAGAGGGGTCAGGGGCGCGGGGTGGGGGGGTAGAGTAGGAGGCCGCTTTGTTGCTAATTTAATGTACGCCAGTACTGCGCGTGAATTTTCAATTTGCCTTAACGATCGCTGCCCTCCTTCCTCCTACCCCCCCCCCCCCCCAGCTCCCTTTTGCCGTGTTAGTCGTTATACGAGCGAACGAGTTCTTTGCGCGTAATTTCGCGCCGAAAGAGAAAGAGGAAGAGAGGCCGCGGCCCGTTTGCTGCCGGCAATAATTTAATTAGCGGGAGATCGTGGCGAGCACTGTTTGCTCGGCCGCTTAAAACTCAGCTCGCGCGCCACTTGCTTCGCTTCCCTTCGCCACCGCACGCCCCTGCTCTCCTTTTACAGTTTAACGTCCCACTATCCGACGACCGACTGCCTTTTTTTTATCGTTTTTTTTTGCTATTATGGATCTTCGGAATTTCGGGGGGGGGGCAGACACACAGCCGGACGAAACTTTCCATTGAATAATCCCGGAGAGAGCGGAACTTTCGAATGCGAATATTAGTTTGATTTTCGAGGGTTAAGGGACTGAGGAAAGTTGAGCTGGCCAAGTGTCGGTCGGCCGACGACGCTCCCACCAACTCCTCGAAGAATTATATAATTAATTTTCGTCTTTCCGCTACATAATCGAGAAAAGTCAACTTTTCCAGCGGCAATGCTAATCCGTCCCTCTAACGCTTCCCCCCGCGATGCTCGCGTGTTCGAATGACACTCACGGGTGAGAGGGCAATCCTCTCGTGTTTCGCTGACCGCTTGATGAAATCGTCGATAGGACAACGGATGTGTGGGCAAAAAAACACAGACAGAGCGCAGCCGAGAGGCTCCCGAAAAATCCGCTGTTGACGCGACCGCGCGACCTCTCGGAATCTTCAAAATTCCCCGCAAGCTCGGCCGAAAGTTGTTCATCCCCATTAAATCCGTATTACCCTCGTTGCACATCTTTCTCCTCGTTTGCCCCACTCCCTCTCTCATGGAAAACCTGGGTAAAACCAAAAAAGAGAGGGAACAAAAATTCGCAGTGAATTTCGCATCGGAGAGAGAGAGTTTACCTAGCCCCGCCGGTCCAAAAATCTCGGTCTCCAAGCTTATCGTCTGGCCAGCTCCTCGGAAAAATTCGCGCGCGCAGGTGTGCAGACGGGCGTGCGCGCGCGCGCGCTCTCCCCGCATCCACAGCACATCCGCGCGCGCGCGCCCAAGCCACCCTCCGAGCATCTACGCTATACCAGAGAGCTGTCTGCGCACGCGGCGGGAGAGGGGGGGGGGGGTGCAGGTCGGCACGACGACTGTTATTGATTTTCCAAATGCCCGCTCGTTACGCGACTTATGGGGTTCGCCTCCCTTCCTGCCCTCCCTCCTCTTTGCAGCGTCGGCGGTGAAGTGCAGTGTGGGCGCCGTCGCCGCCGCCGCCAAGGTGCGAACAAGCTGTCTCACTCGCTAAGCTCCCGGCGTTGCCGGCGCGCGCAACCCCTTTCCCTCGCCCTCCCCACCTATATACCCTCCGCCGTAGCAGCGGCGGCGGCGGCAGCAGCCACTTTGGCTGGCCAATATAGCCCCGAGCGGCTACCCCCGGCCGCCTCTCTATATCTCCTCCTGGCTCTCGGTGCTGGTCCGCGCCCGTGTAGACGGGACACTTGCGGCGGATATTATACGGCTGCAAGGCCCCCGCCCTTCTCGAAGCCGGGCCTCCGAGAGAGTCTAGTCGATCGGCACTTACCGACCGAGCTCACACCTTTCTTTCGCCCCCTACGCCCTCCTTTCTCATCCCCCCGGCGAAACGACGAGGGTCGAGCTTAAGTGAGAGCTTGCACAGTCTCTTGTCGCGCGCCGATGTGGTTTGCCTACCTCGACCCTCTCCCCGCGCCTGCCCCTCTGGACCGGACGCTTTGATTAGGATTTGAGAGCTTCGAGTAGTCCTCATCTCTCCTCTGCATCAATTATACTTTAACTTCCCGAGGATGTTTGTTCATAAACATTGCCGCTTATATTGGGCTTGTTCGTATGAAAAAACGGGTGTTGATTAATATTCTGCATATAGGCTTTACGATCGTCTCGGCAAGTCTAGGAAGCACCAATGAAAATTTGATTCGAATTGAAGTTTTCGTAAAGCTTCCTTCTTTTATTCACTCGACTGTTGCTCGAATAGTCCCACGAAGTGCCTATAAACTATGCCCGAGAGTGAGAGAGAGAGGTAAACAGACGTAAAACAGAGGCAATTTTCATCAAGAGCGCTCGCGGGATCGTAAAAAATCGCGCGAGAAAATCTCGGCGTCGGGCGATAGACCGTCGCCGCTGATTAATATTTTATCGAGCGAGTATAGTAAGAGCGTGCATTTCGCCGCCTAACTACCAACGAACGACCACTACATCAAGACCAATTTCAAATTTAGTGGAAAGGAAAAAAGAAAGAAAGATCAAAGCGAGAAATAAAATCATCCTTGTAAACGAGCGTGTATCCGACGCTCGGAAGAATTCAATTAAAAAAAAAAAAAAAAAAGAGAGAAAATATAGGAGGAAGAAAAAGCAAAGAAAAAGGTAAACAATCGAGCCCCCTCGGGTCATTGTTTCCTCGGTCGGCCGAGCGATAGAGGAGCGCGCGCGCCCTCGTGACGTGCGCTCGCTCGTAAAACGAG
>JAPYYQ010001100.1:0-65990 GCA_030522585.1 Anagyrus pseudococci | reverse complement strand
AAAAAGGAAGGAAAGCAAAAACCGGACGAACGACATTTCTGGCGGGGCGAGCGAACCGCTCGGCCGTTCTCCGCCCCGGCCACGCCGCATATAACTCTCGCGCGCGCGCAATTACACGAGGACTTCATTGCGCGCGCCCTCGTGGGCAAAAAGCAAACGGGCGCGCGCGCCTCGGCATTAGGCCGCTAATTAGAAGGGACCGAGAGAGAGACAGAGAAAGAGTTAGGACGGAGAGGGGGAGAAAAAAAGGAGTCGTATAAGAGCCGCAAGAAAATCTGCCGACAAGCGTTAATTATCAAACCCAACGCTGTAGCCGCTCTTCCGGCATTTGTCCCGCGCATGGCTACCGCTTTTACGTATATCGAGAGAGCACATACCAAAGGACGAACGCTCATTGCTCTAAACCTTTACGGAATTTTCTCTACGCACGGAAGACACGCTGACGGTGTAGAAACCGATTTTCCTCGAGCCCTTCACCTCCAGCTTATTAACCTGCTTCAATTTACTTAAATGACTCGGCAGACTCGGTCGTCGGGTTATTAAACGGCATTACTAGGCAATATAAGCTCGCTCGTTTTTATTTTTCGACGAGAGCGAACGACAGAGAGAGAGAGAGCGATGTGTTATCGTCGGTCGGACAGGAGCGCCGGCGCCGATCGCTACCGAGAGATTACACCGTGTCCCCCTATGGCTTTTGCACGACTAATACAGCCACAACACTCTTAAGGCATGTAGAAAAATTCCAAGCTAATTTATTAAAAAAAAACCATAATAAAATAGTAAGAAAAATCGGTACTTTAAGATATCAGGCTCTCGGATTTTCCGCCGTCGATAGAGCAGATCGTAGGAATGCATGTATTTACTATGGATTTATCCGACCGGATAATTAGACGGCGAAGCCTCGAAAATTCTGAGATTTTTTTTAAACTCACGATAAAATGACTAACGCGCGCTTACGCACTTGTATCAAAGTCAATAAAACGCGTTTCTTAGCCTGGCGCGGTTTGACATAAATTATGACCGTTAAAACGCCGGCGAGGACGAGTCGATTGACGGTCGAGATGGTTGGGATTGGGCAGGTTGAGATGCCGATGTTCCGCTACACACAAGCACATTATCATGATGTTACGCAAATTTTGTGCGAGGTAGGCCCTTCTGTTTCTCTCGAGATTATTAAGCGCGTGGAGCGAAAAAAAATTTCGGAAGACAATATCTTAGCGTGTGCTTATGCGTATGATTATCAGTCGAGCAAATTATTACAATAAAAGTATATTCGTCACTGTATATAAATCATTTTAATGCAGAGCGGAAAAAATAATCGAAAATAAAACGGTCGAATCAATATTTTGCGGTGCGGAAACGCAAATGAAGATAATGAAAGGAAAATATATAATAAATACGGAAACTAGAGCTACGTCACTTAAACGCCTTCGTCGCACACGAGGAATAAAGAAAACAACAGTTTAAATGGAGAAATAAACAATTTAATAAATTTATGTCTTTCCGTTAGCCATTTGTCATTGCGCAGAAACTTCTTGGAATCATAAACAAATCATAATGTTTCCCTACGAAGCCGGCGCAGACGCTTATAAAAGAAAGAAGATAGTTGACGCACGCGTTTACGTATCACAACCCTACGAATCCGTACCAATAAGCCCGTTCTATTTTCGTTCCACTGTCAACTGATTCTATATTAATCGAAAAAAAAAGAATAAAAAAATAATAATGAAGAAGAGACGACGTTTCCCACGCGTTTGTAAACTAGGATTTAAAAAATGATGTGCTCGCTCGTAACATAAATTGCAAGCGCCGGTAAATATATAAAAAACACATTATAAGACAGCCGTCTCGCGCGCCTCTCGTTTTGCATCCGCAAGCGCGTTTATAGAAACTCATTTCAAAAATAGACGAAAACTCGAACATGCGATAAACCCCAATCGAAAGCGTTTCTCTCCCCCCTTAATCCTCTCTTTTCTTTTTCTTCTCCAAACAAAAATGAAACGGTCATTCGGCCAAGGCCTAATACTAAAAGTCTAATCTGCCGTAGTTATCGGGCGCTTGGGCGTAAACGCGGGGAAAGAGGGGACAGCTGCTCTTGGGAGGAAGCTCGTCCTCCGGCGTGGTAGGTAAAAACCTGGTGACGACGTAGCAGGCGGCAAAGACGGAGATGAGGGCAGCTACTGCGAGGACGAGGGCGGCGAGGTGAAGGGGCTGGAGGCTCTGGTGGCCGGCGAGCGCGCTGCCGGATATCGTGACCGTGGCGGAGCGGTAGTCCCGCCCGGCGTTGCCACTGGCTCCGGGCTCCTGGGCGTCGGCCAGCTGGTCCCGGGCGTCGATGACGATGCGCTCGGCGTTGATCGGCCGGGCCGACGAGGCCGACGGCTCAAAGTCCTCGTCCGCTGCGTTGCAGTAGTCGTGGCTGTCGCAGCAGCTCAGCCGCGGCCAGGGCGCTCGGCCCAGCTGCTCCAGCGAGTTGCCTCGGCTCTCCTCGTCGCTCGACGACGCCGCAGCCGCGTGCCAGGTCTTCGACTCGCACAGCAGCGGCGGTGCACCTCTGCAATCGTTATGCATCAAACGTCGTTATAATCTATCTGTATAAGTGTATGAAGTTTTGGAGAGAGAGAGAAAAAAAACCAAGCGTATATACTCGCGTGCAGGGTCCGGCTAGAATCAAAAACATATACGCATCGTAAAGATTTATCGGGTCGTAAAACGAGCGCGCGCAGAGTCCCCGAAAGCGGGGGCGCAGTTAAGCAACGAGCTAACGAAAAAAAAGCGACAGTTAAACGTTTTGCGAAACCATTAAGCGAGCGTTTTCCGCTGCCGTAACTTTCTCCCCCCCCCCCATTTCTCCCGAGGCGCGCAGCGTACACAAGGGCTAATAGTCAACTTCGCGACGGAAATAGAATGGGCGAAGCTTTAACGAAGTGTCCGCCTGGGCAAAAAGGAGCCAACGAAGCGTATATACATGCAAGGCGGGAGAGAGAGAGAGAGAGAGTTGGAAAAGGGAAAATAAAAAAAAAGAAGCGCAGCGAGATAAAAGCTCCGAAGTCGAGAGAGAGAGGACTGGAAATTAAAGCAATGGTATAAGGCGCGCGTGGACATCGCCGGAGAGGAGTATGAGCGGTAACGAGGACGAGCCCCCCTATAGCTACGACGAGTATATACGCCGAGATTGAGAGATGCACGGGGCCATTTTAATTGGACGGGCTCTCGGCTATTTCATTCAATTAACTCGATATACACTTTGAGAGGCGGACTGGATTTCAGCTCGATTGTCTTCCTATTATAATACGTTTATTTCCATAGGATTCTCTATCTCTATATCTCTCTTTTATTTTCGCACCACACGCGACGCTATTATGATTAGCGAAGCCGGTAACGCGATATCTGATTATTTACCTATTTTCGTAAATATAAAACAATTTTCAAATCTTTTTTTGACATTTATGTTTTTTACGGCCGAATAAAAGCCATCGAGAGCTGGCGGACTAATAACGAATTTTAGTTATGGCTGTCGTCGCCAATGATTTTCGCCGCTCCTCGTAAATATCGCGCCGATATAATATAGATATCACGAAGCTGAGAGGAGGTGCGAGAATAGATCGCGTAAATAACGCCGCAGGCCGCATGTGCGGTTTGGCTTTACTTGCGCGAGCGGACCGAGAGAAATGTCTCGATAACAACAATATTAAATGGAAATATCAATTAAAAGCAATGATGTGCAATATTCCCCGGCGCGATTTCGCAGAAGCCCGCTTGTAAGCGGAAAAGACTGCGCTCCCTCTCTCTGCCAACGATTAATCAGCTGTGTATTCCATTGGCATATAGTTATACGCACTGCAGCAGCAGCCCTCTTATGCTTTTCACTCGCGCTCCCTACGTTAACATAGCGGCGAAAGAGAAAGAATCCGGCAATGGTCGAGCGTGTGAGGATCGAGCGCGGAGATTCGAATCGACAAAGTTCACGACCTCCGTAAGGCCAATAACTGTTGGAATGAGTAAAGATGCGCGCACAGAGAGAGAGAGAGCTGTATGGACGCGCTGAGACTATCTCGCAAAGTGAAAATATAGCAGTTACGTAAGCAGCCGAACTCGATAGATCCGCGGCTTATCGAAAGCAAACGCTTCGGTGCATATAGGCGAGAATGTGTGCAGAAAAGTGTTTGGACCGGCGCCGGCGCCTTGGCACTTACCGGTGACCGGTTGAGCTATACAATTAATTGCGCGAGCGCTCATTTGCATCCCCGACGCTAAACGACTCCTCGGATGTTAAACAATTTTTTCCATTGTATTATTTATCGCGCAAAGCTATTATCTATTTGGAAGAGGAGCAAGGGGGAAAGATTCTGCGGAGAGAACGAGTTCCTTCTCTGCCCCACCCCTTTTCCTCTCGCTCTTTTTCTCGTGGAAAATGATTATGCATTCTATAAATGCGGACTTTGTTTTTCGAGCCGCGAAATTTATTACGAGGGTTATTTTCAAAACGGTATACGCGTATTTTTTGTCTCTCTTCTCTTCCTCTCTTCGTCTGTTTTTCACTTGCTCTTCTCTATCTCTCTCTCTCTCTCTTTCTCGATTCTGGAATCGAGGCCTCCATCAAAACACAACGCCGATGTGTATGCGTGTTAAAAAGTTAAAATAACTTTATTAAAAATAATTTTTATCATGCGCATTCTTTTTCTTCTTCGCTTCGAAAAAACTCATATCCCTCTCGATCGCGCATTTAGCAGTCGAACGATCGCGTCGTAGTAGCAAGTTTCTTTGAATTAAACGACGGAGGAAAGTCTGCTAATGTCCGCCGTGTCCTCGGATTTGTCGCGGCAAATTGATAAAGAATTATTTGCGTGTCGTTTCATTTAAATTGGCCGTCAAGGGCAAGACAGAGAGACGGAGACAGCGAGAGAGAGAGAGAGAGAGAGAGAGAGAGAGAGAGAGAGAGAGAAAGAACCGCTATATTTATATGTTTAATTTCATAACGATTTTATAAGCTTTATCTATGAATCAATCTGACAAGTCTTATTTATATATATATTTTTTGCCCGCTCCATTCAGCTCTTCGGCTATATCAGCGCGTAAAAGACCAGTCCGTGAAAGGCGTGTTTCTCGTTTTAAAATTATATTTAAATGAGATACTCGGCGAATTTCATCACCGACAACTCTCAAAAGCTCGTTCAACAGCTCCCCCCCCTCCCTCGAAATCGCCGAGCTATTCGCGAATTATAATTCCTACGAAAAATCAGAAATCGACAACAATAAACCTTTGCATATTTCCTGAAAAAAGTCGTTATAACCTTTAGGGTGAACCGGCGCTGTTTACAGATCCTATACCGAGAAAATTCAATGAAGTGAAAAAAAGAGAAAAAAAACAGTCAATTACTCGGTGCATCCTCGGGTGGTCTTGGTGGTGCCGGGCTGCTTGGCGTCGTAGATGAGCTCGGTGTAGCAGGAAAAGCGCGTCCTGCAGGTCTTGGCGCCGCTCTCCTTGCACACCTTGCTCGTGCACACGCACTTGCGGCCTGCGAACAGCAAAAACGCGTTGGTCGGCTCTGAGAATCGTGCCCGAGGCTGACGAGGGATATTTGACAGCGTCGAAGAGAGCAATGCAAACCAAGTCGCAATTCTCTGGTGTAGTGTTCACTAATGGCGGATCGGGGATGGGGGTGCGCCGGAGCGGATACGAGGGAACAAGAAAACAGCGCGACCCTCCTGTTGGGAGCTTTAGGAAGGTGAGTTGATAAGAACGAGAGAGAGTCTTACCTGCCACGTCCTCTGCTCGTGTCTATACTCCCGTGTTTTACTCGGAAATGTTTGTCTACTCACCGAAAACTTGATCCGCGCTGCAGGCAAACAGGAGTACAACTATCACGGCGTACGCACTGGTTGACGAGAAGCGAGCCATCCTGCCCCGACGAAGAAGAAGAAGATGCGACACACAGGTAGGTCGGTACGGTAGAGAATAAAAAAGCCGCCCTCGAGCAGGGGCGCAAAACTTATCGAGAGCGCGCGTTCGATTGCGCAGGAGAATATAGACGATCGAGACTGGAGAGAAGCGACGTCTCGCGCGATCACTCGTCGGCGTTGCTTATCAGGCGCGAGAACTTTTCGGAAATGCCGTGTGTGTATCCCGCCGTGAGAAAGAGAATCACGAGGTGGTTATTCCCGCTAATTTTAGTTCCTCCCACCTCTCTCTCTCTCTCTCTCTCTCTCTCTCTCTCTCCCGCGAGAACGTCCGTTGGCCACCGAAAGGCGACCCCTCCGACTTTCCCTCTGCCATCTCGCTCTCACACACGCGATATATGCTGACTCTCTCTCCCTCTTTCTTTTACTTCTCTTCCTTGCCGCCGTCCGTCCGCGCGCGCGTCACCACTGCGCTACTCAACAGGAGGGGCTCACACACCTATTAGTCGACACGCTCGCCCGATCACACTGCGACTTTTATTTGTCGCATGCTTCTATTTTAATTCCATCATCGACTTTATGGAGTAGATCGCGCGCGTGCACGACTCCTCCCCTTTTTCTCTCTCTCTCTCGCGCGCTCGCTCGCTTGCTCGCAGTGGGAAAAAAGCTCACGCGGGGCCAGTGATCCGCTCTCGCTGAGCCAAGATCGTGCTCTTTTTATTTGGTGCTCACGCGCGGGGAAAAAATTTACTACACTGATTGAAAAACTACACTTCGTTAACGGAAATTCGTCAGGTATAGGTTCGGCTTACACGTTTATTGCGTTATACTTACAACTATTGAAACGTTTTATTGCCTCTCTTGGGTAATGTGATCAAACCTAACCGACAATTATAGGTTAGGTTAGAAGGAATCAAATTTTTACGATCGCGCAAAATATTTTTTCGAAGTAATAATTATTCTTAAGAGCATTAAAAAGGGGATTCTTAAAAAATTATAAACTATTAATTAAAGCTTTAGTTTAATTTTATTTCTTTTTCCGTAAATTTGCTTATATTTCCCTTAGAATTGGAGTTCATTTTTGTTGCTGGGATATGTCCAAACCTGCACTAGATCAAAAAGTAAAAGCTTTTTTTATGAGTAAACAAAAAATTTTATAGCTTAAACATAAACAAAGATCAGAATTTATCCACGAAACTGGCCAACAGTTTCGTTTTAATACTATGATGTCACTGTTCGATAGGCCTGAGAGAGAGAGAGAGAAAACACATAATTTTTCTCCAGTACGCTGTGTGTGCTATTGAAATAAAACTGAACTAGTCGTGTTTATGACGAAAAAGTTGCCGCGCAGCAATATCGCCCGGCGCTAATAAACGCCGTAAATGAGCTTATCGGCTTTTTATACCTTTGGAGAATTTAAATTTTCTCATTGAGAAAAAAAAATTCCTCTTTTTTTTTCTTCAAAAGCGATGAATATTACAGTATAAGTCAGCAAGAAATGACTTAATAGCTGATTACAAAAATTGAAATTACATTCAATTTACTCGGTTTTTTCTGTAATCAAATAAATTATACGTTTTCATCTTCAAGTTTTTTAGACGTTTTATTCAAATACAGGCGTTTAATAAAATCTAACTAGCATATGTCATTGAGAATCAAAAATAAGAAATAATTCGTAAAAAAAACGTCCTTATTTGCATTGTTAAAACAATATCGCACGCGTCGACCGCAAACGTTTCCAAACGAGCTGGCGTATGGATCGAACCATAAACTACGTCCGACGGTTTATTGGAGCAAGCGATGCTGCAGTCCATGCGCGCTGCTTCGCTTTGAATATTTTCAAAGCCGGGAGCCAGACTTTTTTACGAGCGTCTGCCAGCACCCGGTCACTCTTAAAGTTTCTCAATTTATTGAAACAACACAGCCGTCCCAAGCTAACAAGCAAATTTTTCGCCTCCAAAGTTTTCCAATTGTTTATTCAATAATACATACACGCGTGGTTTGTATTAACTAATCATGGATTAATTCATTCCGTGAATCTCAACATCCTCACGATCGGTATTTAGAAGCGTTAGATCGCAAGCTGTACTACTTAATCTAATGGCTCGTTCGACAAGGCAGGTTTATTTTGGAATCGAGAAAATATGCCAACTACGGCGTAGCATCATTCCGGGCTTGATCGTGTCGTCGACCCTTTGGAACCACTTTAATGAGCGCACACACTCTCTCTCGTGTAGGGGGGAATAAAAATTTTAATGACGGCATTAACGTAAAATCGCACCGCGGCAAAACTAGTTTTCCAACGCTTAATAAAAACAACGCGGGATATGGCTAATTAGAAAAAATAAAGGAGCCGCTTGGCAAACCGCGCCTGCTTGAGCCTGTTATATACTCTTGGAGCCGGCGCTATATTCGTAAAAACAAAAACGCCGGCGGCTTATCGACAGCTACATCGGCTGTCGCAGGAGAAACTCGAAACGAAAATACATAAACGAACAAATAAAACAATGGAAAATTTTGCCGACGCCAGCACCAACTCTCACGTGTATCGCGAAATCGCGAGCTCCACTGTGGTTCACGCTACGATATATATATGATTGCCGCAATATCAAGGTGGTCGGATCTTTCTCTTGACGTTGAGCCGCGCGCGCATGCAATGCGCTTTAATTCGCGTGTGCGCGTCTATAATTTGAAAACAAAAATCGATTATCCTTCGTGCGGTAACAAATATAAATAGCAATACCTGATAGCTTTCAAAAAATGTCCCTTAGAAAAAAGAAAAAATACGAAAGTATAAATTCAATAATTTCAATCCAAGATCAGTCTCAACGACAACCCGCCGTTTTTCCGCTTGTCTCTCGCCGAATAATATCGTCGGTATACGCCGTGCAGGGAAGGGGAGAAACACGCGCGTGCAATTACTCACGAAAAATCGTTCAATTAAAGCGGCGCGCGCTGATTAATTCCGCGAACGAGCCGCGGTAGCGCCGAAAAGCATCCGCACGTCGTTTGCGGACCTTTGTCGCGGGGAAGAGAGAGGGAACGAAAAAAAAAACGTCAGCGACAAGAGAGAAGGAGGGGAGCAATTAAAAAGGAGAGAGGGGCCGCGCGGCTTCGCGGAAGGAAAGAGAGCGCGACTGCCTCGCGGTGCGCTCTCCTAATTACAAACTGTCCGAGCTGCCCTTGCGCACACAGCTTTATCGCTCTGCCTTGGCTCCTGTATCGGGATGTTTCTTCTTTTTTTTTTTTTAACGTCCAGAAGAGCGTAAACTGCTGCGTAAAGGGAGCGTTGAATAAAGGTAAAACGACAGTCACGAGCAATGCGTGTACTCTCGGCTTCACTTTCGATTCATTATCTTAGCTTGTATTGCGCTGATAATCGAATCGATCGAAAGGAATATTGTCATTCTCTTCGCGAAATTTTCGTATGACAATTATAGAACGGAGGATAATAAATTGAGCTTTGTCTTAGTATGAGTTTATTGCTGAGTAATATTTGTATAGTTGTATAAAGTCATAATCAAGGCATATAGATTGTCGGCTATATACTAGAAAAATATAAATTCAAGATGACATTCGCAAATCGTTAAGGCGACACACGGTGACTTCAAATTCGAAACTGTTGCTTCGAGTTTCTCATATTACACTTATACTTAACAAACGATTACATGCACAGAATATATTGAAATAGTCGAGACAAATTACACGTCAGTAACATCAAAGTTAAAAACCGCGACTATTTTTTTTTTTTTTTTTATATAAAAGCACACTTATATACCATCTTCCGTACAGACTTTTTTTTGCTAACTTAGAATAACGGGCTTTGTGCAATTTTTAATTTTGCGTATTGTTTTTTCACTTTCTCGCAGTGCAGAGCAGCTGTATATTATATAAATCTCTTGTGTACTGGTATCATTACATGCTCTCAAACACTCTTAACATTTAATTAAGAAAACTTAATTGCAGCTTTGCAAAGCCACGTCTGACAAATTAATTAATCTCTTCTACGAAAAATGTTTTCTCTTTCTTTATATTGTAATTTATTTAATAATTGTAAATCTTCTACTCAAAAACTTCATCAAAATTCCGTCGCACACACACACACACACGCTACACATATTTAGCTTATAATAACGAGTATAGAAATTAACCAAGACCTTCAATTCTTGAAATAAAGCTTAACGAATAAACCTTAAAACGCATCTCCACGTAACCACACTAAACAGCCAAAAAAAAAAAAAAGAGAAAAGCGTGAAGTAAGTAGAGGTACGAGATGAAGGAGGAAGGGGTATGAAGGAAGGGTTGGAGAAACAAAAAACCGAAAGAAAAAACGGGGTACAGGAGAATTTCGATTCGCAAAAATCAGCGCACCGATAGCTCAGATAAAAACGAGCGCTCTCTCGATGTAGAAAAAGAGGGGGGGGGGGTTGAAGAAAAGATAGCCATACACGGTTCATACGTACACACACACATACACATAGCTAGAGAAGGGCCGTAAGGTGGTCGGATAAAGGTCGAGGAGAGATAAGGGCCGTGATCTCCGGTATTTCCATCGAGCGCGCACTCGCGCCGGTGCTCTTTCTCTCAAGATATTGCCCACCTTTAATTAACTCCCCGCCTGCCCTCTATACTTCGGCGGGCTTTGCTCTTTTTGCGCGCCAGCGACTCTTGGACCTTTTGTACTTGCTCTCTCTCCGGTGTATACCTCCCGTTCTATACTCGTCCTTTACGGGGGAATGTTATAAAGAAATTTTTAATCAATTTACAAGGCCCCCCCTTCGCTCATTCCCGCTCACGCTCGCTCGGCCCTTACCCTGTACATGCACCATAATATACGCTCGTAGCCTCTATCGACTCACTTATCAACTATACAACAATTTGCCAGCTGCACTATAACAATTTATATAATTATCGCAGCTTAGAACAGGTTGCGTATAAGGTTTTCAACGACAAAATAGTCTTAATTCGCGTCGAATACTAAACATAGGAAAAAAACAAAAAAGGGGCAACAAACTAAACGGTATAAGCAGAGAGAGAGCCTCTTCGAGAATTGTTTTCGCGCGCAAAAGTATAGCCGGTACACTGCGGCCATAAGCAGCTTTTATATACCTGCCCTCGGCCACTCATTAATTCATTCCATTGTTCAAGCTCGAGAGAGAGAGAGAGAGAGAGAGAGAGAGAGAGAGAGAGAGAGAGAGAGAGAGCTTCCTTCTCTCCACGAGCGGTATATAGCGCTGCGAATTTCTCCGCGCAGGTATTCTCTCTTAGGCTCTCGTGTCCTCTTAATTGTTAATGGGAGCTCGAGTCCGATGCCGAGAACTCTCCCCTATGTACCCCTCGGTCTTTTATACTCCTCTCTCCAGCTGCGGTGCACAGCAGCACCCTCCTCTTTTTTGGCCAAGGCATTCGGCCTGATAAATTCGACGCGCGCGCCCGCAAATTAATCGCCAAACGTATAACGAGTTTTAATTAAGGGCAATTAAGCGTAGCGCCTGTTTTTCCGACTCCCCTCCCCCCCCCCACTTTTTATACCCGTCGATCTCTCGCTCTCACTCTCCCGGGACGCTTTTGATCGAATAGAGCGCACTTTGCTTTTATACAGAAATACCTGCGCGAAAAAAAGCTCTCGTTTCTCGGCTAAACGCAATCACTTTGTAATCCAGCGAATGCCGGGCTGGCCTATAGTATATTTAGAAACCGCAACTTGCTGTGACTCGTTGATTTCCGAACGCTTTATACACGCGCGCACGCTCGTTTTCTATACATTGTCGTCGATGATTATTGATCGATGTTTACAACGACGGAAACTCCTTGTTTTGTTTCCTCGATTGGAGCGACTACAATGTATATATACAGGTGAAAATATAATGATGAGAATTAAGGTAACGCGACAAAGTATATAATTGTCGGTAAATCGATCGAGGCACACGCGCATACACAAGCGCACAAATTGAAAATCGTTGGGCGGAATATGAAAAAAAAATCAATGAAACCTCAGTCTCCTACGGTAAAACGTAGTCGTCGCAACTAAAAGCCATAGAGGAAAAAACGCTGCGAGAGAGCCGGACAATAAAAGAGAACAACAATGCTCATATGGTGTTTCGTTCTATACTGCTCGTTCTCGCGTATATATCGGCGCTTTCCAACGCCGATCTGTTCTTCGATTTTTCCGGGCCACATTTTCCAGCGTGTGTGCGTGTGGCCTACCTTACATCGCCGAGGTTGATAAGATCGCTCGGAGAACGGATAGGATGCCGAGGTCAGCGAGAGGTCATGCGACGACTGGAGCTGTAAAATATCAACGGATTAGCAACATCGCGCGTGCATTGAACGCGCGACGAGCCAGAAAGAAAAAAAGGCGGCTCGTCAATGCCGCGTGTAAAACGGAACGAAAAGCAGAGTAAAAAAAGTGACGAGCAAGCGGTATACACACGGCTAATCCTATTAGGCAACAAAAGAAAGCGGAGAGATTCCGAGACCGCACTGGTCTTTATAAATATCGCTCTCGTCGTTTTATCTTATTCCGCTCTCGCGAGGAAGCAAAGAAAAAAGAAAAAGCGAAGAATGGTGGAAAAATAAAAGGAGCAAAGGGGAAGAAGAGACTCACTGAGGTGAGCGCAGTTCGGCTGCGGGGCGATGAACATAATCTTCCTGTGCGTCGGCATGACCGCCGAGACTGGTATTATGTTTATGGAAATCTCGTTCCTGTTTGGATGCTGCTGCTGCTGCTGGCGATGTTCGCCCTCGCGCTCCTCGGACCTCGAGCTCCCATTATTCCGGCCGCCAGTGCCGTGGCCTATGTGCTGCAGGTTCTGCTTGCAGTTGCTCACGACGTACGTTCCCACCTTTTGTGTGTGTGTGTGCGCATACGTGTCCGTGAGACATGGAAAATGTTTGGACATTAATTCAACCATCCGATGGGATAGGCTTACGTTTTTTATTTCCGTCTTTGTTTGTTTAATTTTTTGTTACTGCTGGCTTTTATTTATTTGTGCCGGGGTGTGAGGGAAAGAGAGAGAGCGAGTGTCAAGGATATAGTTTCGCGCGAGGAAAACGGCTGATCGATACCTGCTATAAAGCGCGCCGGTTATACCGGAAAATTGGATTTCAACCTTTTTCTTATTTTTTTTTTTTTTGTTCACAAAACCACCTATGTTTTGACACGTTGGTCGCACTCGCTTACAATCGATGCCTACGTGTCAGCTTGAAGCTCCAATTGATTATTAACCGCCGGACGCTTCGTTTTGTATTTATGTTTCTTTTCTTTTGTTTTTTATTGTAACATGATTGACAAATGTATTAGCTTCCTTATTTCCGCAATGATAAAGTGAAAAGTATAAGCGTATAAAAATGATTGGATTTTCGCGGTGTTTGTACTTTGTGATTAAACGTCGAGAGCTGCAGCGATGCTCGGCTTGGCAATATTTTATGAACGCGAGAGAGCATTAGCTGCAGCAATACAACGTTTCGATATATCGATTTCGTATCAGCTTTTATCTAGATGACGCTTCGTTTACCGGCGAAAATAAACGAGAATCCAAGTGAACAATGCTCGAAAGTACGGGAATCATTTTTCGTAAGTCAACCGCGACCGTACGATATCGAAACAAAAAAACAAAAGCAAGCTGCAGCGATCAACGTAATTGTTTAAAAACTTCCAAAGCGACGCGCAGCAAAATTGTTAACACGCATCGTGACTTTTTAAAATTACTCGCTTCGTTGCATAAATATTTGATTGAACTGCAATGCCAAAGCCGCAAGCAATAAACTTTTCATCATCGATTCGCAGCCTGTACGCATCCTCGACTACCGATCTCTCTTTCTCTCCCAATCTTTCCCTCTTACTCACCGTAGAGAGTAGGATGATGAGAAGCAGCGCTACCCCAAGCCAAAAGTACCATGCCTCCCAGAAGTGCTTGGGCGTCCTTCTCTGTATGACGAAGCAGCACTGGGGATTGCAGCAGCAGTAGAAGCAGTACTTGTCGGGCGCACAGGGAAAGGGCTTGCTCACCGAGTCCCCGTCCTCGGCTGCCTTGGTCGAGTTGTCGCATTCGTACGATAGCCGAGCCATCCTTCGTCCATGCTATACGAAGCACAACACAGCCAGCCCGCTCGATTCTCTTTATAATTCAAGCGTAAACGGGCTTTAAGAAAATCACAACACTGGTCGTTGCTCTCCGTTATTCGCGCCGAGCTTTCATGTAAACTTGTTATTTCATCGGCCGAGGGGGCGGATCGGTAATGCGAGCTTTGTTTATCACCCGCGCGACTCTAGATCCTTGTATTGGCTTATGCACACGTATGTACTTAACGCGAGATCGTTGACTCGTGCTTTAAATAGTCACTTATAATCGGCTGCGTCCGTCGCCTCTTGCCCGTCACTTATTCATCACTTCCGATTGAGTTGGAGAAACCGGGATACAGGCGATAGTTTTGTCAGCCGATCTGCACTCGCGCATCCCGACTCCACGAGCCATATCGGTATCCTCAAAGCCAGCGTCAAACGAGTCAGCGGTTAATCGTCATCCTAACGCGTATGAGCACGGCTACCTTCTCGTCAACAGCTATACACGCGCGTCCCCCGTGCAAACGCCCAGGCCCTGGGCGATTATCCTTCTACCGAAACGCAAAAGCATCGTCACAAGGAGGGGGGCAAGCGACTCTCGATCGAAACGAGAGCCCGGCACACTCGCCGCTGGCGTGCGCGGCTCGACACTAGCCAGCCGACGACGGGGCTGAGCTCGCTCGGCCCCTAGGCCGGCTAAACAATCGATATGGAACAATTTGCCTCTTGCCCGGCCGGACGCTTAGGCTCTCTGGCACACAGGTCGATATATAGCGCGCGCACATGCACGCGGCGCTTTTCCAGGCGTTACGCTCCCGACGCCGGTGATATTGCGGCCACTACCCTCTCTCTCTCTTCTACCCCTATATACCTACTATTACATACGGAATTCGTTGAGGAGGGTGTCCGCTATAGAATGTGTGTCAGTCGAATATGCATTTGGGCTAAGAGCGAGGATACGTATCCCGCTGATTTTAGTATACATACTCGCCAGCGTGTTTGCATTTCTTTTTTTTTCTCTCTCTCTCTTTTTGTTGCCCGCGTACGAAGAGCTGCTATTATTAACGGCTATTGCGATTTCGTTTGATAACGAATTGTATTATACGAGAGTGTTTCGCTGGAATGAGGGGGTAGAACATCGTGTACGGCGATATGGAAAAATTAATATGACGTTTCCGGTGTGTGTGTGTGTATGTTGCATTCGAGCGTGTGCACGCGTACAATATAGATGATGATGAGCGATAAAAATTTATGCGATATCGAAATAATGAGGCAATTTCAATTTTCGCAATGTGGTAGGCGCTAAAAATATGTCCTTTCGGCGCGATAAGTAGCCGGGGGTACTTAACAAAGCACTGACCCTGATTGACCAAGCTGTGTGAGTGTGTCTGTGTGTATAAGCAGTCCTAATTCCTTGCATAATGAATCGTCCTGTACCTTGAAATTCTACAGCGAATGTAGGTCGAAATTTGCAGACGCTCGTAAAATCGTTAAACGACTGGCTGTATATATTTTAAGCAATTAGCAATTCAAGCCATACCACTTTTATCCGCTGCATACGTAATGATTATGCGTGAATCTTTTCGTCTGAACGTTTAAGAATTTAAAAAATTTTTTTTTTAATTTTAAATTACGAATTTGGAGAAAAAAATCGTTTTTTTTTTGGTTTGTTATAAAAACGAGACAGATAACTACATTTAAGTACTTGTGACAAAATATTTTAATGTATTTCATGACGAAATTTACAAAATTGGTATTTGTACATTATTTCTTGTTTCGTGGCAAAAGTCCATTTAAAGGATGATGTACAAAATGTTTGCTGATCGTACGACGACTTGAATCAATGAGCATTAATTTATACACTTATACAATAAAATCATTGAATAGTCGTCATACAAATTAAAGTCGATATTATATGAACTAAAAATCCACAGCGCTATCAATACGCCGTCAAGTAGATTAAAAATGACCGCCGTCTTGTGGAGGTGGAGGAGGCGGTGGTCCTCTCGGCGGGAAGGGTGGCGGTGGATGCGGCTGCCTCCATCCGGGGGGCGCTCGCGGTAGCGGAGGCTGAAATCCAAACGGAGGCGCTCCAGCATTCGGGGGTGGAGGAGGCGGAAATTGACCCGGCTGTCCAACATTCCACTGTTGCTGATTTTGATTTGGCATCGGCGGCAGAGGTGGTGGCATGCCAGGAGGTAGAGGCGGATGCGAGGGCATGTTGGGCATGGGTGGCAATGGCGGGGGTGGGATACCAGACGGGAAGCCAGTTGGTGGTGGTGGTACGGGTGGCGGCGGCGGATGGCCCATAGGAGGCACCGGAGCTGTCGGCGGCGGAGGTGGTGGCATCACCATTCCGTGCATCATCTGATGTGGCGCATGAGCATGGCCCATGGTTGGCATCGCCGTAGGCATGAGCGGAGGTGCGTCTGCGAACAGCTGATGAGGTCTGTCTGCTTGACTTAGAGGATTTTGGGCAGCTAATAAACGCTCGGCCGCACTGCCGTGGCGTTCGCCTTTCGAATCACGTTTGAAAGCGTAAGATACGGAAATCGGCCGATTGCATAAGTATTGCCCGTTCATGGCTTCTATGCTAGCATCACTGGCGTCAAAAGAAGCAAAGTTTATAAAAGCAAAACCCTTTGAGTTTCCCGTTTCTGGATCTCGCATAATCTGAAATGAACAATTTTTATAAATAACTTTTGTGAATTTTCTATTTAATATGAATTTTTGTGATACTTTATTATTTGAAAACTTACCTTTGGTGTCTGAAGAATAACTCCAAAAGCAGAAAATGTATCGTACAACAATTTCTCATCGACTTCTGGATCTAGATTACCAATGAAAATATTAGCTCCTACGTCCAAATTCTTTTGATGAGCACTAGCTTTATTTACTCGTATGGGTTTGCCATACAATTTTATCATGTTCATAATTTTTATAGCATAATCTGCATCTTCTTCACCCATAAACTCAACAAATCCATATCCTTGATGCATTTGCGTTACTCTGTCTTTTGGCATATGTACATTTACTGGAAAACAAACAAAAATCATAAGTAACAATAATGACATTAAATTTTAGATATGTAATAAAACTTACCAACTGGACCTGACTGAACAAACAATTCCCACAACAGGGATTCAGTGCATTTATCGTCCAAACCTCCAACATAAATAGTGGCATCTAAAAATAAATAATTTTGTTTGAAACTTTATCCTTTATACTAAAATTGTTAAATTTTTTTTTAAAATAAAATATTGAACATAAAGTAACAATTATAATCATATTGTAAGTGTGTAAACAAATACAAAACTTAGAGGTTAGAATTGAATACTATTGCAATTTTATATGAAATAAAGCAAACCGAACCTTTAGTGAACGTTATTATTAGAGCAATGAATGAAATACATTCATTTCTTTTGCTAAAAAGTCAATGTTTAATTCAATATATAAAAATAATTACCTTGATTACGTTCTGCAATCGGGCCGGCCGCCATGTTTCATCAACTTTGATGCAGACCTTTTGCCCAATAAATATTACTCTCCCCACCGGTTAGTCAGTAACTTTGAACTCTTATTGTTTCTTAACAAATGGATATAATCTGTGGCCACCCAAATAATTGATAAAAGTAACAATAAAAACCACCACACTCCTGTTCTGTTCGAACAGAATCCCTGCGAAAGCAGAACTAAACTTCTTTTACTAATACAATTACTATCCTCTTCTCGCCATAATTTTACTTTTTTGCAAATCTAAATGATTATTTTCTTCTAATTCTCTTAATTGAGAAACGGGGTAGTTGTTGTCACTTCATGTTTTAACTTTACGAAACTAAACCTGCACTATGCTAAGCCATGTGTGTCCAAAGCGTCACTTCGTGTATTTCAATTTTCTGATTTGTGGCAACACTGCGCTTCTATAGCGTTGGCTACCATATGACGTCACATCCCTTACGATGTTTGAACACAATCTCAAATGTAAGTTCTGTCAAATCTTACCATTTTAAAACAATAATAAAACGTGTTTTATAAAAAAATTGCACTTTAAATAATAACTTGTAATTTAGAATAATTTTTACAAATTCAAACGTTCTGTGTTAGTATCTTGTTAAACTTGAAAGGATTTTATGATTATAAAATAAATTAAATAATTATTAAGTTTAGTTTCAAATGATCTTTATTTGTACATTAGAAAGTTTACGTAATTATAAAAATTTCTAAAATACTCGTTTTTACTAATAAACATTATCATTTTTTATATATTCTTACAAGGATTTTTTGTATAAAGTATATTTTTACAATGAGATATAATGTTTGTAGGTGTAAAATTGTCAAATGTATAGAAAGTATAGGTAATTCAATTTAGTTTCAATTTATAAGCTTAAACTGAGGCAATCACGCAGGGTTATTGATGATTTACAATGTAATGAGTCAAAATTTTTTCAATTTACATAAAAACCCGCTCAGTCACGCATTCATATTCTACTAGTCTTAAAATATCTTATAATTAATACAAAATTCATCTTTAAAAGTCGTATTTAAACGTACACCAATCAAAGAAAAACACTTAGTTTCAATGCTATTATTTTATGAATTTCTTATTCCAAGAGCTTGTTCTAGCTCCGCTCGCTTTTGTTGTACCTTTGTATAGAAATACCTACAAACAGCCTCTTGAGCCCATGGTTGATAATAAAATTCGGCTCGACGTTCTTCTTCCGGATTTCCAACAACATCTGTCATAGTCTTCAGATCTCTTGTTTGGGATATAATCCACTTGTTAATGAACTGTTGAGGATCCTTAGCGAAACTTAGAAAGAATTCACGATTGATCTTAAGCTGATTTATAGTTTCCACTGTTTCGTGAATTTTATTATCTAAGCTTTGAATCTCCTGCTGACTAGCCGTAGACAATAAAAAGTTATTCATTTGTGTTTTCAACGTGTCATCAACTTCAACATCTATATCGTAACAAGCAGTCTGCTTCGTCTCCGTACCTGATAGTAATAAAATATTAAATATGTTTTTGTTTTACGAGATACATTTTTCTTTTAAATTGTAAAAAGTTACCTTCGACGCTGATGACATGATTAATCACAATGGGATCCGGCGGGTGCAACAGCGGATTCAATCGCTGAGGAATTTCCGCAAACTTCATTCTAGGACACGTAAAAATTTGCTCTAAATATTTATCACAATTGATATATTCTCGTTCGTGACTGTCTTGAAGTTTGTGGGTTTTTATGTACTGCCATAGAGCCGATATGATCACCGGTCGCGTTTGTGTGTGGACGCCAAGTAAACGCGCTAACCGAGGATCAAGTTTAAACTGCAAAAAAAAAAATATTAATAGTTGAATATAGTATTGAAAGTATTACAAATAAATTATAATGTAAAAATGATTACCTGCAGGGGTTGATAGTCTAGAAGCAATAGTATCGTGCAACGAACGTTTTTATCGCCTGGTCGTTTTACTTGAAAACCATCAGTCTCTTGTGTGGTCAATGTACGATGCCATTCAACTAAATGATTATCAGGACCATACAAATCCTTATCCAGTTCAATAACTAAACTCTTGAAAAATGAAGAAAACTTTCGTTTGACCTAAAAGCAAATCACAAAACATATTAATAAAAATCATAAAAACCAAACGTGAAAAATATTATGCTTACCTTATTAGGATCATTTTTATTGTCATCCAAAAGTCTACCTTCAACTCTCAATTCCCAGGAAGCTACTGAACCCTCTTCGTTTTCAGAAGCTTCCTTGGCTGGGTAAAATGTGTTGGAAATGAAGATCCGTAATTTGCGTTTCTGTTTCATAGGCCGTTTAAGAGCTTCTTGAATATCGAGCCGTTTACGCATTATTGTCGCGTCAAGTTTGCGCTCAAACGCAAGCAAATCCATATAGGCTTGCGACTCCGGAACGAGATCGCGCACCTTTTGCGGCAAAATCTTGTCAGCTAATTTTTTCTTCTTTTTTGATGTGGAATGTGAAAAGTCACTGTTCCAAAAATACCTAAATAAGTTTTTAACGAAAAAACGGAAAAAAGGAATTTCAAAAATCAAAAGAAATTTTGAAGAATTTTGATGGTTGTAATGTGCCATGAGATGATTGCCAAATTTTGCTCCATGATTTCCAAACTTACAAAAAATAAGTTGGTATATCTTGTGAAAATAAAGATTGCTAGATTCTACCATTACGCATGATTAATGCCATTGTGCCAATGCATAATAGTAGTGGAAGGAAATAATAAATGGTGGAGCTTTGAAAATTATAATGTAAATGAATGATAAATATAATATAAACATTTGTCGCTGAAAATCTTACGGTTTTTGCTGTGACATGGGTATACGCTGGTCAGCACTTCTCTTGCCACCAGGAGGGGTAGACATTGGTCCTTGTCTCATATTTGAATAAGGCTGATTAGGTCTCATTATTGGTCCAGGTCCACCAGAGCCCATTTGAGGAGGTGGTGTAAACCCTGTCCTCGGCTGCATCTGCAATTAAAAGTCGTCATAAATCTTCTACTTTATTTGAAAGACGAAAAGCAACGCTTTGTTTACAATAGTTATAGACCTTTGTTTACATGAGGCACAAACAAAAGGTTACTTACAAACAAGCAAAGGAACTTTTCAAATGGCAATTAAATTTATATACTTACCGGAAAATTAGGTCCTGAATATTGACGCATATTCGGTGGTACTGAAGGAGGCGGATAGCGTTGTGGCGGCGGCCCATTGCTAGCCGAGTTTGGCACCGGGAATCTTTGTGCCATGTTTGGGCCGTTGGTCTAAGAGATGATTAAACACCAGCTGCACGTCTAGCCGCTCATCTGTAAACACAAATGGTCACCATTGGAGTCCAAAGACGCAAAAATGTTAGATGAACGTCTGTTCGGGTATTTGGAGGTTAGGCGAAGGAAATCGTTGGAATACGAGCGACGAATGAAGAAAACGAGAAATCGCTTCGATGGATATCAATAAATTTGTAAGTACCTGGGCTGGGATGATAGTAAAATCGACAGAGAGTCGTTAATTAACCAGCACTCTTTGTGGACGCTTGGCTAACTCTGAACTGAAGCCGACGTTCCCTCTTTTACACAACGCAGTACAGACAGAAGCCAGTGTTGCCAATAATGGCGACTTGGAGAAAAGAAAACGGAGCAAACGTGTGACGTCACGAGCGCGCGATTGCTCTGAAAAATTATAGCCCGCTCTCTTCTCTATCTTTCTTGCATTTGTAAGATGTCTGGGCTTATTTTATTGAATCCTCAACTGAATTCATTTTACTTTCAACTAATAAATACAATTTCAGTTTCTTATCAAAACACATTGTTTTTTCATAAGTTTAACAACTATATGAAAATTTCGATTTCCAATTAGTTTAAACAAAAATCAATAAACAAAGAATGAATTTTCATATTTAACAAAATTAACATTAATTTTTCAATGAATGGTAATTTTAACAATCCAATATCACGAATTATTCTTTTTTTTTCACGTAATACTTACAACTTTCGTATTTTTTCGATTTATGCGTGAGATATCATTAAAATAATAAAATCATTGGAAAAAAAATGTTGAAAAACCTCTCTTCATTATTTTTTAACTTTATTGTTTCAAAATAAAAACATAACATTTAAAAAATAATTGAAAATATAAAAACAAACGCTTACAAAAAAAGAATACTATCTTAATTGCTAATACTTTTAAAAATAAGATAAATAAGGCTACAAAGTTTATTGGACAGATTTGATTATTTTATATATTTTTCATCATTGAATATTACTTCATCTTTACAAATAAATTTTTGTTAGGTATATGAGATTGCATGCGATCTGTTTGGATTAAACGTCTTAATGTAGGTTTCTTTAGTACTATTTTCGGGTAGACATAAACAGGGAAAGCTATTTTACAATCTTTTTTTTTCGATTTTTTCTTTTGGAAAACCCAACATTTTCATTTAGATTGACTAAAATAAATGACAAAGTTCCTTAAATCTATCAATGTTAATCTATAGAAAAAATAATGTTCATTCACCAACATTTGCCTTACTTCCTCAACATCCAAGTCAATGGTGAACTCTATAATTATCAATGCACACTTCATTATACAATAATTACAAAGATATCATTTTTTTCAGTCACTCCACTACTGATTCATCTTATAATGTTAGGAATCACAGTTGATTTTTTTTACTGAATAAGTCTGTTGAATGTGTAGGGTTTATAATTAGTTTATTGTTTGGACAAAATAAATTACCTTTTTTTTAAAAGCATGAATATTATTATATTCACATGTAATGTAACATCCTAGCATTTATTGTTATTGAATACTTAATGATATTTCAGGGCTTTCAGCCTCTTTAATTATAGAAAAATGCTTTTCATAATCAAGCTTTTTTGCATTGCAATTCAAATTTTGTATTGCAATTTGAATTTGTTTTTAACAAAAGAAAAATAGTTAATTTTTCTTTTAAAAATTTTCAGTCATGAAAAATTGATTAACTTTACAGCATATTTAAATTATATACAGTTTTATTGTATATGTTTTGAGCTATCTTCAAAGCAGAAGTAAAGTTGATTTGATTGTTGTAATAACTATTCTTATTTTAAAAAATACATTGTACAGTAAAATCATTTCAAAATTGATTATTTAAAGTTTCAAGAGAACCTTTTCCTATAGTAAACTATTTTAGTCAGTGATTTATGTAATCAGACAAAAAAAATGTAAAAAAAAACTATTGAATTTATTAAACAATTATTTGATTTGTAACTTTTGAAATTTGTATTTACTAGCATTTTGTACATAAATAGAATAAAAAATCAACTTCTTTAATTATACTGCAATTATTTAACAGTAATAAATAAATAATAAAAAGTTCAGTTTTGATATGATTTTAACTGTACATTTTACTTTAAATTACATACAACACAATTGAAAAACAAACATAATTATGGTATGTTGCATGAAAATATGCAGGTCTCGGTAGATTTACAAAGTTTATGTGCGAAACAATCACAGTAATAAATGCCGTCTAGTATTCTTAATTTTATTAACCAAATTACAAATCTTCAGTGCAGGTCCAAGCTTTAATCCCATGTACTTCATCATCATATCAGAGTTTAAAAGTAACAATGCTTTGCCATCAATCTCATGTTTCCTGAAAAGATCTGCATGTTGTTCTAATGCAGGATCAGTCATAGCAATGTATTGTATAACATCTTCAATAGTCCATTCTGCAGGTTCTATTGATTGTACTCGTTGTATTGGATTTTCATTTTGTGTTGTTGACGTAGCTGCTTCAAGCTCAGGAACAGATTTCCTGGGTTGTTTAGCTGGTGGAGGTTCTACTACAGAATGTTGGACAACAGGAATTTCTGAATTTTGTTGCACTTGAGGTTGTGGTTGGGTCGTTGTTGGATTTTCTTGATTTTCAGCTGACCAGCGCCTTTTCTCTGCCACGCCATTACTTAATTCCTCTTTCTTTCCAAAATTTTGCTGTGTTACAGTTGGACACTTTTTACAAGGTTCTTTCTTTTTTGACAGCATATGCTCACATGCACATAGATCTTCTAATTGTCTTTTCATATAATTATAAACATCTTCTTCTTCTATGAAAACAGGCAACACAACAGTTGTTGGCTTACTATCAATTTTTATTGTTATACTTTCACCTTCCCCTCGTTTAAATAAACTTAACATTTGTCGTGGACTTACTGCTGCCATTAAGAATGCTTGAAAGATATCTTTGATTGCTGACTGAGCTTGGCCACTAAAGTGTGCTGGTAAAGCTTTAACTTTTCTTGGCTCAAAATATGGGCCACAAGAACAATTGTGATTTACATAAAAGTTAATGTTTTCGATGGTTACTGATTTATTACTAGTTGTACTTGTATCAGGTTCAGTTGCTGGTTGAGGTGGTGCACTCGAACCTGCTAAACTGACTAAACCTACAGCTGGCTCTCTTCCAGATCCACTGCCAGACACAGCCATTACTGGAAGTACATTACTATACCTAGACTTAAAACGATTAGGTCCTGTTGATATCAGCCTGGGAGGCTGTAACGGATGGCCACTTTTTGAACACCAACCAGCTGGGAAAATGTCCCTTGAATCATATCTGCACCAGTAATCAAAGGCCCCTTTCCATCCATCAAAAGTTATGTGAATCATGTCATCTTTCACAGCTCCTACAGTTGCTGTACAGATAAGCTGAGGATTCTTTTTATCTATGGCCTCTAATTTCTGCCCCACTTCAAATAAATTGCAGCGTGGCGTTTTTGGTTCCTGTTTAAATACTTTTATTGGAGCCATTTCTGCTCCGTTAAGAGTTTTTAATAAAAACATGGGCCAACTGGAAGCATTCATGCGGAAACCCAGTGGAGGCTGTAGCATACCTCCAGATTTTTCACAATGACCAATTGGATGAATTTCATTACTATCTACCAAACGCCAGAAGTCATTTTTATTATCCGAACCATCTAGCCTCAATCTTAGCCTTGGCCCGTGCAGAGCCACTACAGTGGCAATACAAGTAGAGGTAACATTACGAGGGTCTAATGCCTCAAGCTTCATGCCAATCTGAAAATCATTCACAAGTGGCTCCTCGTGCTGTTTAAAGCACTCTATAGGTGCAGCCTTGCTGTTTGTCTCCTTCAGATACAAGTCCCAGTCAAAAGTGGGAAAAGTATCGTAAGTCTGTAGCGTACCACTAGAGGTAGACGCTGTATGAGCAGAGGTTGTATTGTTGTTATTGTTGTTGTTATTATTGTTCGTCTGAGTTTTACTAATGGAGTTTGGCACGGGCGAGGCGGCCAGGAGAGGCTGCTGCTCCTCCTTGACCTTTTTACTCTCCTCCTGCTTCAAGGCGGCGTCCTGCTTCTGGTGCTTGATAACGCAGGCCGTCGAGCAGAAGTTCTTGTGGGTGCCGCCTTCGATCTCGAGCCGCACGGGACTGCCGCGTATGCAGTTGTCGCAATGGACGCAGGCACCGCGCACGTAGACCTTGCGGAACTCGGAGAGGCAGGTCTCGCAGCAGAACTCCTTGCGGCTGTGCTGCGTCGGGAGGACGTACTTGAGCGGGAGCTTGGTCTCTCCGCACCAGGTGCAGACGGGCCGGAGCTTGGGCGGCCGGCCCCGGCCCCGAGCCTCCGTCTGCTGCGTCCCCGACATGCTGGCCGTCGCTGCTGGCTCTCTTGCTGGCGATGCTCTCGGGCGGTTGGGCCTTGCTCCGACTCCCGGCGAGGCAGCAGCAGCAGCAGCAGTCCGTCTAGCGGGTAAGGCTCAGCCTTGGGCGACGACAGGCTAGGTTTGCGAGCCGCGGCCGCGCGACATCCTCCTCGTCGGCGCGCCGCCTCCACAAGCTCGTCCGCATAAAACGCGCGCGCGCGCGCGGATGTGCTGCGGCTGCTGCTGCTGGCGCTGGCTTCGTCGGCACCTCTGGCTCTGCGTGTGTGCGTGCGTGCGTGCGGCGAGGCTGGTGTTGGAAGGAGCCTCCTGGGCGGCTAATATTACCAGGGCTCCGATTACGACGTCAGGTTCAGCGCGTACATTGCCCACTTACCCGGAGCCTCGGCCTCTGCTCGGACGACGAAACGTAAACAACGCGATTATTTAACTGATCGCTCGACTAGGCTATTTTCCCACTGACTCGGCTGCGGGCGGCGAGTGCAAGTCGCGAGTACACGCCATTTTGGGACCTGGCGCCCACGGTGTGCGTGTGTGTCTGTATGAGGGGCCAGGCCAGCAGCGTTGAGAGAGCCCGTGCAAGCGAATGGAGCCCAGAACGGAGCGGCGCCGCGCAGGTTGGCCAACACCAAGCCCCATGCTCCGGACACGATGACGCCATGCTGCTCCGAAATCTCGAGAATTCATTGGCCGCTGGGATTCGGAGCAATCGGAGCCCTCCAGACGATAAATGCCCATTGCTTTTCACCAAGGGAATTCACGCCCTTAAAAAGCTAATTAATTAACTTTCGGCGTCGAAAGAAAAACACCTAATTGATTGTTAGATCGAACTGCTGATTTTTTACGAAAATTATGATTTTATTAGAAATCAGCAGTTGTTATAAAATAAACAAAAAAAAAAGAAAACTTTTCTCAGGCAATGAAATCTTATACGATACGGCTTCGATCAATCGCCACCTCTTCATGAGAGTACTTTATTTTTACGACACAGTTTCTTCGAACAACTCTTATATACAAAATATTGACGTAAAGTAATACGAACTGCCAGGTCAAGCCGCATACGATATTTTCAGTAACAAGATCCGAGTCCGAACGATAAGAGCAATAAAAATGTTTAAAGGGAAAAATAATATAGTTCGAATGGATAAGATAATTTGAAAAATAGAAAAATAAAAGGAAAAAATTATTCAGCTAACCGAATATTTAAAATTTTATGCTTATAATTAAATTCACAAGAATAATGATATAAGAGAGGAGAGAGGTAAAATAGCGGCTGCAAATAACGGAGCTTGCGAAAAGAGCTTCACCACCAGCTTAACTCTTTCGCGCCAGGAGAGAAGTCATTTAAATGCCTGCATGAAAGATGGCGGCCGACTAGTGTTCGAGGGAAAATCTCTCAAAACCTAACCTTTCTCGTAACGTATTATTTTGTTGTGCCTCGGGAGAGTAAGAAATAATGCCCGACCAGAGACAAGTGTTTTATTGAGAAAGAACACAAAGACAAGCATCCTGCAGAGATGAGCGAGTTCAAAATTCATCATCTCGTTGTCGAGCTGATCGACCTGCTCGGGTAAGTCTGACAATGTTGATAAATACGCTTTACCCTCCTTCTCAACGCTGCTTGCTTGCAGTTCGAACTCGGACCCGGAGAAGCACGTCGAGCGATTGCAGAAGGAAGGCACAGTGTCGAACGTCGTCGGCTTGAGCAGCGTCGCTACCCAGAGCTGCGTCAGGCAACTCACCAAAAACTCGCCCAACCCGGAGCTGTTCCTCAAGAAGTACGAAGAGCTCAAGGCAAAAAAGTGCGTTGTTGTTTTACGAGTTTTATTTTCCTAGTGCATGATTGAGACTTTGTTTTGTTTTATCGTTGATTGATTTTAGAGTTGATATGCTGGGACCGTTTATGCAGCTGCTGGAATTCATATCGATTGATAGGGAGCTGAAGAATTATCTTGCCAAAAATGCAATGCCAGCACTTGGGTCTTCCAAAAGTCTTGCAGCTATCACAAATGAAGATTTACCAAAGGTCGGATTTTGACAATTCTTTGTCAGTTTGTTCTTTTAATTAATGAGTCGTCGAATAATTTTTTGTTGCAAACAGATCTTCAAAAATGTCATGAAAGCAGCTGTTGAAGGAGAGAAAAAGTTAAATAAACAAGTTAGTCCAGTTTATAAACAGAACAGTGCTGCTATCACCAGGTACTCTTGGTACACGGAAAGACCTAAATTGTCATGGGATTTTCAAACAGAATTCCCTCTGCCACTAACTCAAAGTATATAATTTGCTTTTAAATGTATATTAGGCAACAAAACTTTGATTTTACAAAAAACGTTTTTTTGTGTGTATTACAGAAGTTGTTCCAGTGATATCTCAAGAATCAATTCTTATTTGGGATATATTACACTGTTTTAAAGGAATTGATGGATCTTACATAGTCTCAGAACCTTTAACAAGTCCTTACAATCCCAGGACATTTAGAATATTACCTGATGTTGGTATGTAAAACTAAATTTGTTCTAAATTTTATATTATTAAATTTATAATATTCAATTATGTTTTTTAGGTGTTTCATTTAAACAACTTGCACTACGAATACTTCCACTAGCTTCTTATTATTCAATGGTTGTGCGGTTTGTTGAGGAAAAAGTTCTTCCAGAAGATGGTCAAGTAAACCATGCTTTAAGAGGAGCTTTATGCGACTTACTCAGAGATTATATGGTTGATTGTAGCTTTTTACTTAATTGATAAATTGACAACAAACTTGGCTTAAAATGAAAACTAATTAATCTTTTTTTTTTTACAGTTAATAGTTGTACAGTTTGAGAACCAACACATTAGCGGAAAATTAAATTTACAAAAGCTTTTATTTTATATACAACCAGTACTTACAACAATGTCAATACTGAATCAAATCACTTCTACAATTTTTAAAGTAAATTGAAATTATTAATTTTGTTTAAATTCTTAAGATTTTATTGAATGTAATTAAAAACTTTATTTCGTTTTTTTAAGGCGAATGCGCGTGGTGGCAAAGTTTTAAGTCTTCTTCATGAACAAGCTAGTAACATTAGTGGTGAAAGTCAATCGAAAGAATTGTGGTTATTCTTAATCAAAGCAGCTAGTGTGCCATACATGCAAACGTTAGAAAAGTGGGTTTATAAGGGAGTTATCCGAGACCCATATCATGAAGTAAACACTGACATTAATTATTTAAATAAAGTATTTAATGAACACTACTAACCCAAGTTCATTTAGTTTTTTGTAGAAGATAATGAGTTGATTCAAAGAGAAGAATTACCAATGGATTATTCTGCAGATTATTGGGAAAAAAGATATTCTATGAAGCCAGAAAGAATTCCTGTCTTTCTTAGTGAACATGCTCAAACTATTTTGAGGACTGGAAAATACTTTAATGTCATTAGGCAGTGTGGTATGTTGTCTATAAATATTCTACATTTTAAATTTAATTCGTTTTTAACACCTGAGTTAATAAAATTTTCAATATATTACTAGGTAAAACTGTTCAATGGGGAAAACAGGAACCATTAGTTTATCAACATAGAGATCAAAAATTTATTGCAGCTATTGACAGAGCCTATTCTGAAGCAGCTAGAACTCTACTTGAAGTTTTAATTCAAGAAAACGATTTAATGGGTCGTCTACGCAGTGTCAAAAATTATTTCTTATTAGCACAAGGAGATTTTGTGGTAAGTGACAAAAACATTGTCATTTTTAATATTAAAAAAACGAATTATTTAATCATTCTTTTTTTAGATTCAATTTATGAATTTGTGTGAAGCTGAGTTGAGTAAAAATATGTACGAAATTGTTACGCACCGATTATCGTCATTGTTAGAAGTGGCTTTAAGAATGTCAACTGCAGATTCAGATCCTTATAAAGATGACTTGAAACCTGAATTATTACCTTACGATCTTCAGTACCAAATGTTTAGAATTTTGTCTATACAAACAACAGAAGAAAAAGAATATTGTTCACAAATTGATAAAGTTTTGACTGGTTTTGAGGCATTTGTATTCAATTACGACGTAAAATGGCCAGTGTCTTTAGTCATTAACAGAAAAGCAATTGCTTGTTACCAAATGTTGTTTAGGCATTTATTTTACTGCAAACATGTTGAAAGATTGTTGTGCAGGTAATTTTAAAAACTTTATCAATAACATTTTCTTATTTCCTAAATTAATCATTTTTTAATCTGTCTGTTTATAATTAATAGGGTATGGATTAGCAATAAAATTGCTAAGACATTTACACATGAAGCTGCAATGGCTTATAGACAAGCATTTTCGTTAAGACAACGTATGCTTGATTGCATCCAACATCTAGAATATTATATGATGGTTGAAGTAATTGAACCAAATTGGTTAACTTTCTTGAATAAGATGAGCAAAGTAAGTTTTCATTTTTTTTTCTTTTAAATTTGTTGTACAGTAATTAATGATTTTTTATTCCAATTAGGTGAGTAATGTTGATGAAGTACTGAATGTCCACCAAGATTTACAAGACAGCTACTTAAAAGAGTGCATGTTAACCGATCCAGAACTTCTGTCATGCATTACTGGTCTCTGTGCAGTGTGCATTGAATTTTGTAAATTTATGCAGGTAAGATTAACGTCTTTCTTTTTTAACCATGTAATATACTAATATCGAAAAAAAATGCCAGAAACGAGTGTGTATGTGCTAGTGTGTGGCTTTTTTCAATTAAGAAAAGAAAAAAAATAAGAAAAATTAAAATTTAGAACATTTTTTTCGAATTTAATGTCATTTTACTGACGTTAAGCGTATGAGCCGCTACTTCATTGATGCCGAATTGACTTCCATGATTGGCGCCTGTCATGATGACATCTTTGAACCAGAGGTATTTTGCAAAGGCCCAGTCTGTACATATGAATATGTATTCCTCACAGATCTGCATTTACAGTTGCCCTAGTGTTTAGAACAATCAGAAGCTTGCTTTTTTTCGTCGAAAAATTTTTAGTGTTTGCATTTTGGTTTTTTTTAGGCTCGACCATTTCAGTGCTCGTGTCAAAGGATTGTTTGCTAATGCGGCATGCTTTCTTATAATACTTAAGAGTATCAAGTAGTGGCATTAAAATATTTTTTTCTATTAATCTGTCGATTAATTTCTTCAACACGAGCTTTCATTGAAAACACTGTTATAATCACAATATGTGTACAAACTTGCACTAGAATAAAACTAATATACGCTAAAAGCGAAGCTTCAGCGTAGCTCGCTTTTTTTAACATATAATTTTAAACAAGCGCAAATATTTAATCTAAAATTAATTAAAAACTTTCATTCGATATTGAAATATTCTTTTATTAATCTTTTTTTATTGCTTACAGTTGCCATTATAAAGTACTCTTAAGCATTTAGTGATTTCACCTATATTTTTTATTATTTTACAGGAGTATATACATATGCGAATTATAGTTTTTGGTGGTTGGTTATTAGGTCTGTCTTTTTGTTTTCAGTTTTTTTCAGATTCTTCTTGTAATGCATCAAATATATACATTTATTATTTAGTATCAGAAACTTTATTGATCGAATATTCATATTTTTCTCGTTTTTAACTAGAGAAAATATAAATATAGTGCATGACGTTCATTTATAGAACGATTAAAAAATGATGCAGAAACAAGTATCAATGGCAGTCATTTTGACATTTTGCATTTCATGCGTTTCATATTAATGTTATTAATATTTAGTATTATTCGTTCACCACGATTCTTTCATGATTCAGTGTATAGAGAGTAGAAACAAATATCGCTCTTGAACAGAGCTTGACTTTTGTCATATTCTTTGTTTAGTCCGAAAGCAGCGGCAACTCTTGCGAAGGAACAAGTTTCGAAGAAAAAATTGTTCATCTAGACAGTCGATTTACGGATGTGCTAATACGATTTTTGAACAGAATCTGTCACTTAGGCTGTGATAACAGCAATGAAAAATTATTAAAAGTTGTTTGCCGGTGAGTTTCTATTTCACGACACTCTTAATAACATAACTTATAAAAACTCGATCATTTTTTAATCTAAACTTTTTTTTTCAGATTGGACTTTAATTTATTCTACACCCGAATTATCGTTCAGCTGGAATCCGATAAAAGATCTCAAGATACATCTGGATGACCTCCAATTCCTCCTAAAAAATAATTGTATTGTGGACTGAATTTGAGGATCACGTTTGTTAATGCAATACACAAAATGCATGCCTAAATTTTGTTTAATATTAACCGAAAGCAATCGACATGGCGAATTTAGAGAATCTCGTTTTTGCAAACGGATTGCTTGTAAAAAAAAGAAGTATTATCGTATATAAAAAAATCATTTTTAGTTATTAACTGTGCCATTAATAAATAAGAAAAGCGTAGTATTGTAGAAACCGCATAATTCCTTATAGGATTTCGAGAAAATCTATTTTTAATGTATATTACAAAAAAAAAAATAAACCATTTTTTACAAATCAATATTTATTTAGCTTATTTTATTTCTGCCTTGGTGCGATTGTAAATTATAAAAATATCGATTTATTTCGAACAAAAAAAAAGTTACAAAAGTTTAATACTTAATACTTGCGTTAGAATCGCTTTCGATTAATGCGCATCAGTACATTAAAAAAATCTAAATCATTTGTCAAGAATTCATGTTGAGTTAAAAACTTTTTTTTTAGTGTACAAGAGAACATTTTCCCAACAGAGTCTGTAATGAAGTCAATTTTTTCAGCATTATACGTTAATAGTAAAAAAAAAGAACTCGCAGACACATAATCCATCAGCGCACCTACATTATTATTGTACATGTAAAAGCTCGCTTAATCGAAAGAAAGGGGCATATTAACAAGTAACTCCACATACTCAACGCATCACTCGTACACAGAATAACGCAAAGCAACCAAAATTAAGTAAAAAGTCGCGCCAGCTCATTCTCCCACATAATCCGTCCAGTCGCTAAACGATCGATCAACCAATCCCACGCAGCCTCGAGGCATATACGCCGCGTCCGCAAGTTTAATCACAAGCTTCCAGCAAAGTTAACAACAAATGCCGGGTATAGTTATACACGTATATAACAGAGAAGCTAAAAAAAAGAAAGGCGTAGGCAAAAAAGAGAAAGCCCCTACTGCTCGACATCCTGCTCGAGCTTGCCCTCGGTCTCGGGCACAACCGCCGCCTTGATTTCCCGCAGCACGAGCTCGAGGTTATCGAGCCTCTCGCGCAGCTGAGCCATCTGCCTGTCGGCCCCAGCCTCCCTGCCCCTGGCCTCGACGATCTCCTTGGCTCGGCGAGCGATCGACTTGTCCATGTGCATGCGCGAGGCCGCGCGCTTGCCGCTCTCGGCTTTCCCGTGCAGCCGCATCTCGAAGTTCTTCAGCGGCTTGACGCTGAGCCGCGTCTGTGGGAGGAAGCGCGGGAAGAGCAGGAGTCGACGGGCGACGAAGCTCAGGGGCGCCTGGCGCAGCCTCTCGAGCGGCAGCCTCGGCAGGCAGCAGCAGTAGCCGCTGGCGAAGAGCGGCGAGCCGGAGCTGTTGGGCGCGTCCGAGCCCACGGCGACGCGCTCCACGTAGGCGATCAGCCTCGCCCGGGCGACCAGGCCAACGAGCTCCGCCTCGGCCAGGATCTCGGCGGTGTCGTTGACCGCGAGGCCGTTGAGCAGATTCAGCAGGATTATGACGACGAGGAAGATGAAGCCGACGAAGAGGACGCGACTGAGCACGGGATACGCCACGAACGGCAGCTCGCCAGCCTCGAACTCCCCGGTCAGCATGACGATCGTCTTGAAGAGCGAGCTCAGGGGATCGGGGAAGGCCTCGTTGCCGCGGAAGAGCACGAAGAAGGCCAGGGCGAACGCGAGGATGAGGAAGAGGTAGAGGAAGAGGAACTTGGTGAAGTTTATCGTGACCGTCTTGAACATCTCGATGTCGGTGGACATGCGCGGATGCTGGGCCAGCAGGATCACCAGCTCCCAGGTCGACAGCAGCACCGCCAGGGCACCGGCTTCCGGGCCTCCGCCGCATAACAGGCTCACCGTCAGCCCTATCAGCCCGATTTCCAGCCAGTTCTCCGGGCTGAGGATGTAGTAGAGCGGCGCCGAGATAAGCTGCAGCGACTCCCTCACCACGAGATACACCAGCCCAAGGGTTGTCACGCTCGACAGCAGCGGACAGCTGCGCCAGTTGGCTAATAGAGTGTCGTCGCTCGGTAGGAGGCTACCTGTTGCATTTGCCTTCGACTCGTCGTTTCCTGCAAGTACACGCATATAAGCACACATATTTTAATCATACGTACAAAAGATAAGAATCAGTGCGATATCGTTATGCGACTGGATTACCTTGGAGATCCGGCCGCTGACTGGTCAGGGCCCATATATAAAGATTAAGGGCAACATAGAAGGTCGTGTAGAGGAAAAAATTGGCATAGAGCAGCTGGCGTATCCTGAGGAACTTGAGATAGAGGAAGGAGGCGAGCAAGGGATGCTTGAGCAAGTGGCGCAGGTGCCGGTGGCTGGCGATGTAGAGCAGGGGGTCCGTCTCGTTGCAGGGCTTCTCGGCGGCCCGGCGCTTAGCGCACTCCTGCAGCTCATCCTCCTCCTCCTCGCTCAGGCTGACCGCGTGGGGCACGAGGTTCACGTAGTCCAGGCTTATCTCGTACTCCTCGCTCCGGTCCTCCGAGCAAGTCACGCACTCGTTTAGGCGGGATTCGAGCAGAGCAGCTGGGAGGTGGGCCAGCGCCGGCACGCCGAAACCGTTGGCGTGGCCTATGTAGCTGCCCCGGCGCAGCAGCAGCTCAACCGCCTCCCGGCACTCGGCGCGCGCGGCGTAGTGCAGAGGACTGTTGCCCTTGTCTGTAACGCCAAATTGACCTTTTAGTTTTCTTATATACTTATTTTCGTGTTATTAAACATTTATTTCTATTTTAGTTATTAAAAATCTATTTTTATTGCTGATTAGACGTGTATTTATTTTCGCAGCTTATAATAGGAAACTTTTCTGATAAACAAGATCGATATCGCGCGTAAACAGAGGGCTATATCCGGCCAAAGGGTCTCCGCTAAAACGAAATGTCAGTTACGATGTAAGATAACGTCATCAATTTCGTTCACCCTCCATTTACCGCAGAACCAATTACCGAGAGCGATTTATCGCGGAGCATTAAGTTACCCTTTATCGTCTTGTTAACAAAACTGCCTTAACCCCCCCCCCCCACCCAAAGAACAACATAGTTAATGCTCGATTGAAAGAAAATTTAGTCTTTATTTGAAATAGATAAAAAAAAGACCTACGCTACTTATTCAAGACAGAACAAACCAGGCATTGAAATTCCCGGCAACATCATTTCAATCCAACTATCAAACCAGAAAGTCGAGAACAAAAAATAAAATAAAAAAAAGCTCACCGTCCTGCTGCCTAACGCAGACTCCATCCTGCCCGAGAACGATCTTAAAGCAGTCGAACCTCCTCTGAATAGCCCGGGGCCCAGGGCCAACGGGGACACCGAGTTCCTGGGCCGCCGGCAGCAGCAGTCTATCAGCCAATTTCGGCGCTCGTTTCAAGAGCGCGAGCAGAGTATCGGGGCATCCGCGGCGTACGGCGACACGGCCGACCTCGAGCAGGCTGGCGGAGTCAACGGGTCCGCGTCCGAGGAGGAAGCTCACGGCCTCGCGCAGGTCCTTCTCGACTGCGAGGCGCAGGAGTTCCGAGCGCTCGGGCTGGCTCTCGATCTCCGTCTGCTTGGCGAGCGTCTCGACGAAATTCGCCTGGTCGTTGGCGCTGATGTAGTAGCGGAGCAGGGAGCCTGGGCTCGGGGCTGCCGAGGTGTCCGGTAGCTTGATGTCCGGGTACTTGCGATTTATCACGCTCCGCGCTGTCTCCTTCTTCCGGTCCCTGCGTTTGTAAAACACACAAGTCTCGCTTGATTAATGGCCTATTGTTGCGCTTATTGAATACTTGGCGATTACCGCCCGCATATATGTCAAGAAGACTAAAGCGTTATCTTTGCTGCAAGGTAGCATAGTACTTTCTGTTGTTTTCATTTCCCAACTTTTATTCGCCCAGCTCTTTTGCAACTCTCGCTGCGGTTAGCGGAGACTTGTTGCTTCGCGCATGCACGAGAACTATAAACTGTTCGGGCAAATAGTCTACACATACAGGATACAACTTCCTCTCTCATATAGCTATATACGTATAAAAATCTGTCGTACTTACGTAAAAACATCGAGTATGAGAAACTGACTGTGCGAGATGATGAGCTCGAGCAGGTCTCTCATGCCCCTATCCGCTGCATAATGCAGCGCCGTGAGTCCCTGGCTATTGGGCAGATTCGGGCTAGCCTTGGCCTCGAGCAGCAATCTGACGCAGCCCTTGTGTCCAGCTTTAACAGCCAGATGCAGGGCCGTAAGCCCGGATACCTCGAGATTCGGATTGATGCCCGGCGCGCGCAGTAGAGCCGTCAACGCCTCCTCGGCCCCTTTATCCGCGGCCAAGTGCAGAGCAGCGCGTCGAAGGTCCTCGTTGACTCGATTGGGATCGGCCCCTACCTCCAGCAGGAACTCGATGAACTGGCCGAGGTCGTCGCGGGCGGCTACCTCGAGGAAGCTGAGATTTACCGGATGCCCGAGCTGATGGTTAACGTCGAAGCGCTTCGGATGCCGGCTGATCGCCCTCAGGAATAGGCTCTTGAACGCGGCAAAGTGGCGCTTCTGCATCAGCTGGAGAAGCTGGTTGTAGTCCGGCTGGCCGGTCGTTTGCTCCTCCTCCTCCTCCAGCAGCTCCATTTCCACCGAGTCCTCCTGCCCGTCCATCTCGTCTAATAGCAATTAGGCTGTTTACACGCGAATAATGGATTAGAATACACACAACACAACGAGGGGGCCTTTTATTGGCTCAAGGCTGTGGAATGATCGTTGTTAAAACGCAGCAGTATATTAACGGGAAAAAAAAACGGGCGGGGAATTTTCACGCGCATCGAGAGAGATGTCACGCTAAGAGTTCGCGGTTAGCGTGTAACCGCGCGAGCGAGAGAGCATGACGAAAAGTGCATGAGTCATAATAACGCGGCGCAAGCGCGCGCCCAAGGGAGCACGCGATTTCCCTGGAAAGCCGCGCAAAATGCCAGAACTAACAGCGAGACGGCGTAATGCCAATGCTCTCGCGTCCCTCCTCTTGTACGCGCGCGAACGGGACGGACAGACAAAGTGCCCCGTGTATATTATCGATTCCCTAAGCCGTACTTACGCGTTTTCGCTCCTGTTGAAATCAGATTTTCATAACTTATTCAAAGCTATCGAACAGTGGCCAGTGTCGAGACGCCGATGTGTGTATGGCTAAACACGTACACACGTATGACGCGAGAGCGGCCTACGCGACGTATACTGCGAGCTCTGTGTCTCTAGCTCTCCACTGCGGCTCGGTCTTACCCTGAAAAAGACACGAGAGAGTATGGGTGAGTAAGAGAGTGAGAGAGAGACTTTAGTTGCGGTAATGTGCCGGACAGTTTCTTTGTTCGGAGGGCCTGCTTTAATAATAACTGAATTATTGATGCTAATGGTTATTTTTTTTCACTTATGATTTAGTTATGGATTCCGCGCGTGACACCGTGGATTAACAGTGAAATTGGTACCTGTCGTTTCGGGGACTATCGCCGGGTATTTTGTAATCCTTAAACCGACGTGTCTTGTTTTTCTGCCTCTCTCTAATACCTTTTAGTGTTTGGATATTGTTACCGCGTCGATAATTAATTGCCCGCCGCTCTTCTCGACTTTGACAGACGTTTTTTCGTCGAGCCTTGGCCGTCGATAATTCGATCCTCCGACACACGAGCGTTTTTATCAGATAAGAAATAAGAAGCCACAGATAAGAGCAGCAGATAAGAAATTAAATATGCAATATCGAGTTACGATTCGCCGTAAGCGAGAGAATTAACTTTCCTTTTTTTGTATCGCGCGGTACCTATAGAATCTTATGAAACCGTTAATCTATACGAACGAAAATAGCTATTTATCGCAAACGATGCGCGCAGAACTCTAAAACGCTATGAAAAACTATTGGAAAACTCAACACTCAGCCGAACAACACTAAAATCTATCCCGCTATACCTAATCCTCGCAAGCGCCGAACTAAAAGATAAAGAAGAAAAAACGCTGATCCAACGAAATCCAATAGTCTTCAGTAGGGAACTAGGCCTCCAAGACCGTAGAGAATCCCAGCCAGCAACAAAACTATGCACAATAAATGCATCACCAAAGAGCGAACCACGTACTCTCGACTCGCGTTAATTTTCCCGCACACAACGTCTTGAGTGTCCGTAGCAAGCCGGGAGAGCAAACGTCCAGAAGGGGAACTGGAGCCGAAGGCGTCGTCGTCATCGAGTCGCGCGAGGGGGCCAATCGTAGCCGGGCAAGCGGGGCACGCGCGCGCGCGCCGACTCCTCGCGCTCGATTTGGCTTAGATAGGGGCCGACGTATGATGTCACGCCGATTATGCCCCGATCTATCTCTCTCTTTTTCTCGCGAAAAAATAAACTCGTCGCACCAGTGCTTCCCGCGCTCGGCTCTCGATTCTATATATCCTTGGATCGGGATGATGCTGCCGCAGAGAGCCGCGCCTCTCCTACCGAGCCCGTGTCCGCGGCCCGAATGAGCATTTCCTGCGCGCGAATACACACACGCACGCCTACACAGACACATACGTGCAGACTCCCTCTCTCTTTCTTGCACTCTCGCGTTGCTTCATATGTACGCGTGTATAAAACGTGGGTGCTAAAGTGTGTGGGTGTGCTGGCATGTATATATGTATACGGGCGTGCAGCCGACGTGCGCGGCATGTCGGAACAGAGAGTCGGCCGGATGAATGCTGGCCATTCAACGACCGCTAAATAGACACTCGTTTGTTCGCCAGCTCTCCTTATTATAGTCGCTTCGCACATCATCAGCGTTATTCCCTATCCCCCCCACAAACTCCGCCCAATTCGCTCGATCTATAACGTTTACAATAGTCGCTTTTCCTCGATAAAAAAACGATCATTTCGTTTTCGATCTTTTGGAATAACTCCATGTTTACTCGTCGGTCTAGTATAGTGTGTCGATGCGGCATTGAAAATAATTTCAATTGATTAATTCTCCAGCTCTGCTATGCTATCCTCGAGATTGATAGAAATAGACGGTTCGGAACTGCTGCTCGTCGTTGGTGTAACCGTGCACTCGTTGAAAAACGCCACGATCAAATTTCGAAATTACTCATATCGCTCGCGTTCAATTTGACTTTGTAATCGTCGCACGATCGCGCTATATAGGCTCGCTCGTAAATTTTCTCACGCGTCACTTTATTTATTTTTTTTTTTTAATACAGTTGTACGCGCAGTTACCGATCTTAATATCGACAAATCGGGTTGAAAGAAAGCGGCGATTTAAAACGCTCTTTCGCCGTACGCGAAGTTATCGAATACACCTGCTACTCCGAAAGTCACACTATACGCCTACAATAAAAGCCGTTCTCGCGACTCCAGCTCGCCAACTTGCACTGTACGGCTGCATAGACGAGAGCCTCGCGCGAGAGAACTGCTACACTCGTAATGCCGACAAAAAGAAATAAAAAAAAAGTCGACCGACACGCCTGGCGCGCTTTGCACACTCGCACACTCGGCACGAGTATAAAATAACGCGGAAAGTCGCGAATGAGTCGCGTTTAGATTGAAAAAAAGCACCTGTACCAAACAATCACACTCGCGGGCTTACCTGTAGGCCAGGCAGGAATTTAGCGACGAACTTGACACCCAATATTCCACGAGTTTGCTGCCGTTGCTGCACGAGAGGAGGAGGAATCGGTGCGCCGCATTCCCGGTCGCGACGGACTGAGAGAGCCAGCCCGCGACGTACAGCCGGGGCTCGTTCTCGAGCGCCGCGCGCGCGCACCGCCGCTATACTCAGAGAGGGGACTCTCTTTCTCTCTCTCTCTCTCTCTCTACCGACGCTATATGCACGTAATTTATGCCACCGGATCGCCTCTCCTGCCCCCTTTCCCTACTTCACATATCTCGTGGTCTGTCTATGGTCGATCCGGTGAATTAGTGTCCAGATGAGAGAGAGAGGCTGGAACTGGCCTGAGAATTTTTCGGTGAGCTATACACGATAATTACGACGAGTCGGTCTGTGAGAGATGATGCTGGCCTGTCTTCCTTTCATTCTTTCTTACCTCTTTTTCGTTTGGATTTTCGAGAGTCGAGATTTCATCTTTGGGATGTGTGAGGGTTTAATGGCTTTTCGAGAGGATGTTGGGAGACGACGAGACATGAGAGGGAGCCGTCGATATTTTCAGATTTATTTCGTATTCGGTTATTGTTTGTTAGCTCGTCTGGCTCCCCCTCTCTCTCTCTCTCTCGAGAGAGAGAGGAGTTTACTCATGGCTAGTTGGTTCTTGACATTTTTTTTTACACTCGAGTGTAGCGCGTCTGACTAGTGAATATTTAAAGCGGTTACACATGGTTACGCGTTTTAAAATTGACTTTTAAAAAAAAAAAAATATGTGTGCTGCTCTTACCGATATTCAAAAGAAATTGGATATATATGAGGTGATTTTGCGATATTGATGATTTTAGATTGATTCAAAGGTTGACATTATTTTTATTTCCATTGCGAGAAACGGCTCGACTGTTTGCAAAGTATACCGGTGACTTGTTACAATGCAAATCGAGTTATACGATCAGATTAATTGAGTTTTCCAGTTGAGCTTAATTAAATAGAATTACTTCGTTTCGATTGTTATATTTTTTATTTGTCTCGCTCTCGTATACCATTTGCATTGGTAGAATATATATACCAGTTGTTGTAAAGTAAACGGAACACATTATAATTTATAAAAGCAAAATATTTTTTTTTTAAATTCAATCGATACCGTACGGTAATTCTACTTATCGCTACTGCTTAATAAACAACAGCAAACGTTCAATTGCAAGTCCGTTAAGACGATAAAGAAAAATGATTCTTGACTTTTACACGTTAAATCCACCGTTTGTTATGCGTTTCTAAACAATCGCGAGGTTTTATAAAGTAGATAGGAAGTCTTGTAATAACCGAGCTATCTCTCTTCCCTCCCTCCGCGCCCCCACAGGATGGGAGGGGTGGGGGGGGGGGGGGGGGGGGGGGGGGGGGGTCGCACGAGTGCGCGTAACAGCCTCGTTATGATTTTGTTGATCTTGGAAAAATCGTTTTGCCGACAAAACGATTTTTTTCTTTGTATTTTAAAATTTATAATAATCAATTATCCGCGAAACTTAACAGTTTTACCTTATTTCTCGTAATTAACTTAACGAATCGACCTCCAGCGCTAAAGTTGTAAAAAAAAAATGAAGGAAAAACGAATGAATTTTGTGTACCGGATGACCGAGGAGAGGACGAAACGATCAAATTAATTGGCGACCTTCAGTTTAAAGGGCCGGGATAAAAAGAAAGAAAGGTATTGCTTTTCGAGAGAGACGCGCGGTTAACCTTGGCAGCTTGCGGGGCATAAAAAAAGAAGAGAAGAAGTTGCGTATACCGTCATCTCCCGACATACATTATCGCGTCGCCATGGTCGCTTTGTATTTAGGTAAGGAAACGTGGCGACCTTAATCGGGATCGCTGATACACACACGAGAGAGCCTGTCTCGCTGCCCACGCTCAATCCCTCCTCCTTGTCTTCCCTGCGCGCATTTAATGCGACGCGCGCGTCACGTGGTAGCCTTATTTACAATCGCTCTCGGCTCTCCGCGAAATATAAATTTTCCTTTATCACTTAACGTTGTGTTCCTGGAAAATTCATTTCCGACCTTTCCTCGGCCCCATGCAAATCTTATAACGAATTACATGAAATATTTGGATTACATTGCGTTCGGATATGCGTTCTATTACCGCATCGATTTCCCATAATTTTCACGAGGAACACCGATTCCGTCCATATACGCTTATACAAGCGCGTATCGAGTAATAAATTTGCAAAATGCGCGTCGTGGTTAATAAATCTCTCGATTTGTTTTTTTTATGGACCATTCGGAGTAATCGCAATATAATGCTTATGAACGTTTATACATATACTAATTCAATTGATCTCCCTGACACGCGTCAAAGCAGGTATACATTTTATCAATATTACATCAGGCAGCAAACAATTCATCAATCCCGTTGTTGTGTCTCATTCGTCGCGCCTATCGATCATTAAGCCATTTACGGGCCCGCTCAACATTTCGCGGACACGGTCTAACGCGGCCTCGGCGTCTTGTCCGGTTTCCCAGTGTCCAGAATAGAAAGCAAAATATCATTCGGAATTCTCGGTGCGCGCCTCTCTGCTCCGACAACAACACGACTTTATCGAGTCGCGAACAAAAGCTTACAGCTTGTCGACACGGACAAAAAAGAAAACAACGCGAGAACTGTATGTTGCTGACTGTATGGCTATGTTCGCCAACATGTTCCATTGGTAATTTCTAATTTTGGAAGTGTATATGCCTGCTTTGTTTCGCGATTGGTCGTTTACGATGTACGCCGATTTGGCGATTCTTTTCAAGATCAAAGGTATGGGTGAAAATACATTGAATATAGGCTATCAGAAAAATTGTGCAATAACGTTGAGTTAGATAATATAGTTTTGCTCTCGCGTTCGTTGCAGGATGATGTTTAGAGATTTACCGATACAAAACGAAAAGTGTCGCGCTTTACAAAAATAGATTTTTCATGTAGACTGTTTTGTCAACGAACCTTACGCAGAAAAAGCGGAATTGAACTCTAACAGAATTTTTCGATAAGCATCGCGATGATGTCACGAAAGTTACAAACGAGTAAGAGTCGGAGAGTAAAATCTTTTTTTCTCTCATATGTATTAATTTTGAAATAATATTTACGGTTTTGTCACGATGACTTTAAGTACTCGAGTATCTTTTGCGTTATTACGCGCGTGACATCATCTCGTAATTTTTATTTTAAATATCTATTTTCATATAATATATTTCGTTTCCTTTTTTTATATACTTGCGTTTGTTTAGCGCTAACGTGTAAACTTTGGCTTTCGCGAGAGTATGGAATTAGGTATCGATCGTACACGAATATCATTATGGCTAATTATCGCCAGCCGTAATTTTCGTTTGTTCAAATATTATTTTTCTCATTATATATCGGACTGTAGATGTAACTGTACAAATACTACTGAAGTTGACCTGTTGACTTGGAATAACATCGAATCAATTTCTCTTACGCGATAATTTCTAAAGAGGGCTTTCCAACAAAAAAATCTTGCTTCGAAAAATTAATTAGCAAAAGCCTTTTAAGAAATCCATAATCCAAATTACGCTATTTCTTTTTTCCCCACTTGAAAAAAACCTATGGTAAAACACCGCCCATAGCCAAATCCATAAACCCAGCGAAATCGACGGGAAGTACATGGTAAAAAAAAAAAAAAAAGAAAACAGTGGCCTCACATACTCACCTGGTCTAGAGTAGGCGGTGGGCCGAGCTTGCGCGCCGTGGCTGACGCTTGGGGGGATAAAAGCTCAGCGCGAACGACGGCGCGCGCAGGAAAGAGCGTCGGCCGAGCGTAATATAGCGGCACGCGCGAGCAGTCGATCCTTGCCGTTCGCACACCTCAGTCGTCGAGCGTCAGAGCTGCGACCCGGTGTCTTGTAACCGCGCGCTTTTCGCCATTCATCCTACTCGGCTCTGTCCGCATCAGCCAGCGTCTTAAACCTTATCCTTTGCCCTCTTTACTCGTGTCGCTTGTGATTTCTCTTGTGCTTTCGATTTCCATTATCTTTTTTTTGGAGATTGTGAAAGATTATACAAGGAGTTTACGATTGAAGATTGACGGCTCGACGTAGTGCGCTGTTGAGTTCGTTTGACCGTTTGGTCGATTCTTCAGGTAAGCTTTTTATTAAGGTGTATGATTATGAATGACATTTTCGGGTGTAATAACGCGTACAGCAAGGCCTAAATTAATAGTCAATCAAATTGAGACGTGAAATAAAAAATTACATTTTCGATATTCAAGTCGCATACTTGAAATAATGTAAATTCGCGAGTGAATAACTGGAACGCCAGTCCCCATCAATACAGAAACGCCAGAGTGAAGGATGCACTCGAAAGATAGTGGACACTGAAATAGTCTTTTTTTTTTAAATTATTTTCAATGAACCGTCACGATTATAAGATTAGCACTAATGAATAAGCGTCCTTCGTATGAGCACCTATTCAATATATTCACAATTGCTGAATGTCAGGGACTTTCTTTCGTATGGGAGCTATCGTTTGTGCCGGTCATTATTTCATAATCCAGAGGTAGAGACGGCTGCTTTTTTCCAATAAATTAAAATATACGCTTGGACTAAGTTGGAAATTATTAATTTAAAAATACTTATTTCGAATGAAAAACTTTACGCATTTTTCGGATTTTAAATATTCCTTTAAGTTACTCCACTTTAGCCGGGCAAACTGTGCGCAATGATAAAATTTTAACGAGTAAATAGTAGAATAACGATAAGATACAAATACAGATTGCATCTGGTAAAAAAATGTGCGTATATAAAAGTCCATTTAACACATTCCGCATTAAACTTTTCGGTTTCTTACTTTTTTTATACATATATTTCGAAAAAGAAAATGACATCACGTTCTAATTTTGTCATCGTCATAACATTATTTCGTAACTGTAATTAGTATCAAACTAAGCTTCCTTATTTTGAAACAATTAAAGCCATGTATGGTCATGTATAGAAGATTATTCAATCAACTTTTAGCGATCGTATCTTAAAGGACACTAAATCTCTTACAAACAATGCTTTATTGTTGCTTTATCGTTCGATCTTCGAGATACCAAAAGAATTCAATGATTCATATTGACAGTGTGTATTAATCGTAAAAATTTAATCAAACCTGACTTTTTTAATGATTATCGAGCCTAAACAAATTGCGAATACTTTGTCAAATTGATTAGAAAATTGAAAAAAGTCAACTCTATTCTTAAATGTAAGAATATAAATATTCTAATCTCACCTAACATATACCTAAAATATCGCGTTTCATCCAACATACGCGCAAGCTCTATAGAAACAATAATAAAACCTATTTGAAACATAAAATGTTATTCCCCAAATCTTAATTGTACACAATTTACAAGGCTGTACGATAACAAACCTCCACATTACCCATACCCAAAATTCCAATTAAAACTTCAAACATCGGATTTCATTGAACAAAAGTAAAAAAGAAATGCCGAGAATCAGCATTAGCATAGCGCGCGTAAATCATTCCAAGCGCATATACATAAGCGTCATTCTTTCTCGAGAAAGAGCGATCGAGAGATAAGCCCGGGGGCGATTGGCACTCGCGCTCGATTCTTCATCTCGGCGCAACGAGAGTCTTGGCGTGAAAACGCTCGAGGTGCGCGCGCGTGTGCGTATACCAAAGCCGGCGCATATATAGTGACTGGCAGCTGACTCGCGATTAATGGACGCCTGCCGCGATACTTTGCACTCGACGTCTTATTTCTCAAGCGGTCTAATTAATTGCGTTATTGAAGTCGCATTGAAAGCGTATGGCCTAAGGATAGCTTACTGCATCTGCAAATGATTTTAGTTTCGATGGCTTTATTATGCGCTGTATATTAAATTTTTTATATAGTCACACTAATGCCCTATACGCATCTCTTGAGATCGTTTCCTCTTGGGAGTAGATCATAGTGAGCGATAATTAATCGAACGGAAAAGCATACAAATTGACAATAGCAGTACATTAAGATTCAATTAATCTCCTTTCCCTCCCCCCGCCCCCCTGGACGATGTAAGCTTACGGAGTACAGAATAAAGCTGTGACTTGACAACATTTCATTTAGAAATCCGACGCGGCGTTAACGACTCGTTATACCGTGATCGCGGCTTTTTTCAAGTGTCAATATGAGACTCGGAGTAGAGAGAGGCTCATAGAAGCCGCAGTTAAATTTATGAAGCAATTACGCGCCACAATACTGCAATTACGCGATGAGATAATTAATTACTGGCGCGCGTATATAACGTCGTTGTAACTTTCATCAGTCGATCGCGGTGGAGCTTCGTATGGCACAAACGGCAGTGCGAGTTCGTTAAAACTGTCGCGGAGACTAATTATCGCAGCCCATAAACCATTGAACAAAACACCGAAGATCGTATATAAAAAATCGCATAGATACAAGATAACACTGGAGTTGGACGAGCTTGGGTCGAGCTGGTCCAACTGCAAGTGTTGGCAATAAGAACGAAAAAAAACGCGGGTTCGCGAACGGGTGTCGCACGAAACTCGGTTACGTCCTCGGTTCGAGAGAAAGAGAGAGAGATAGGGGGGATATGGCGCTTCCTGCGGCAATGGCAGACACGCCGATTTCGGAAGAGAGCCGCGGTTAGCTGCGCGCACGCACACGCGCCGGGTCTCCATCTCCGTAATCGGTTGGGATTCTTAATGACATGTGTCGGGCGCGCAAACAGCGCGCAGACCTCCTCCCGTGGCCTTGCGCCACCTCTCCTCTCTCTCTCTCCCCGCTTGGACACCTTATTTCTCGACTTTTCTGCCCGACGTTATTTAAAGATCTCTTCTCTGGGTCAGAGGTCGGTTAATCGGGGCTTGGGATAATGGAGAGCCGAGATTGAGCTATAATGGGAGTATGGGCGTGGCCGCGAATTATCGCGGCGATTTATTTACGTATATGCATTGATGGCCGATTTATGACTTCTCGTATATATACGATGGTTGTTACGTATAAATGATAGCGAAATAACAGACGCGAGTCACGGGTTATTTTTTTTTTAAATCGACGCAATCTTTATGATCTCTCTATAAAGTGCGTATATGTATATATCGCGATGCATGGGCGTATATGAATTTGCGCGTTTAATTGACGACGACAAGAGAGGCTGATTAGGAGGCAAAGTCATAACCCGTAGGATTAGCTTTATCAGCTTGCAAGCTGGATAACTCAGCGCCAAAGTGAAGAGTTTATAGAAGTTCGTTGCCGAGCGGCTAATTAATCCGCGCGGCGGATAATAAAAGTCACTTGCAGTTATCCTTCAATCACCATAAGATTCTTTTCGCCTACATTCTTCACTGACCGAGTCATAGATGGTATTGCGCTTAACGAGTTTCCAATCCTCGCTGCGTCTCGTCTCTCAGCTTTTTTTTTAGAGCGACAGAAATCCCCCAGTAATTCTGACTTTAATGCCTACTGTTAAAAGCTATAGCTGAAAATTCTCACTCGTGTACATACATTGCATATTAGATAATTTTTGCTAGACAAGATTAATTTAACAATCAAAACATTAGCAACTGAGTGATGAACAAAAAAAAAACAAAGAAAACTTGCTAAGAGACGAATGGCTGGCAAAAGTCATATAATAAAAAAAAATTCCGTCTATAGTTTAGGAACCCGTTACTTTTGTCCAAATCGAGAATACGGACTTAAGCGCTCGATGGCTCAGCGCACAAGTATATATAGTTGCCAACGAGCGTATAGCCCACTTCTCGGTATGCATAGGCGTTGCCGCGCGCGATTTTTGGTCAATGATGATTCAAAGATCTCACTTTCTGGGCACTCGAGAGCGCCAATCGATGCGGTTTTATCAGCCGCTTGATTTATTGAACCGAGACACGGGTTTCCAGCCACCCACGCTTTAGCGCACGGATGACTTATGGGCCTTAAGTCGCGAGACCGGCACTCTACATCTTCTTGCCGAGGCGAGAAATGATTAATTCAAAATACGCGACTCTTTGTCCGGATTACCATGGATTATTTTTTTTTAATAACATTTAAAAACAGCAGAAATATCGTTTTTAACCTATGGTATATATGGCTTTATGGTAGGATCCTTGCTTAGATTGTTATTTGTCTTTACACACGTGACGCATGACCGATATAGTGATGATTGTTGACCGTTACGCAAGTGTACGTATGGAAGCTCATTTATGGAAATTATTAACTACTGGATACATAATGGCTTCGATAATAAGTATATATCTGTAGGAAGCCAGCGTGTGAGTCAGGCGTAATCTGTAACGATTATTCTCTCACTCGAAAAGGAAGACCAGATGGTTTCTATTGTTACATCCCAAGTGGATTACTGTATAAAAACTCGTGAAAAAAACACGTTCGACATTTAAATTTATATTATCGACGGCTTATATTTTTAGATTATATTTTTTTCTCGTGGCTCTCTTTGATTCGAATTATTTTTTTTCTTCGAAATGAAAACGAATAATGCTGAATAATAGCAATGGTAGGTGTAGTGAATAATCGATAAAAAATAAAAACTATTTTTTACGGCATGTGACACGTCAATTTTTAACGCAACTTTTGGACGGAGATTACTCATCTCACGCGTCAAATTTATTTTAGGGTCCAAGTGAAAAAAATTTTCTGACTGCATTGATGTTTTGGTGAAATTTGAAAGTATTGCTTGGGAAAAAAGACTGGTTGAATTTAAAACGATTAACGGTGATTTTAATCAATAATCTTACATAAGATATAATTAATATTCAGAAAAGAAAGGCTATCTGGATCAGGTAAAGCTAGCTAAATACCGAAACTTACATATTATAATGAAAATTTGCAATTATAATTGACCAATCAAATTATATTAATAATCGTTAATTGTATCTTAAAATGTACTATATATCATTTTCTGTATCTCAAGACTTGCCGCTGTTACATTGCTTAAAATTCACCTTTCGCTATTAAGAAAGATTTACAAAAACGATTTACAGTTACGTCACTGCATTTATATATGACTATACACAAGCCACTATATCAACAATCAATTATTTTTAACAACACCATATTTCACACGTTCCAAGCAAAGAAAGCTCGATTTTCGCCGACAGATTCTTTCTCACCATAGCCGCACAATCTCTTTAAAATAAATATATCCCTAAACTCCTTTGAACATTATCAGATACAGCCCTCGATCATTACGGACCCCCGTCCGCCGTGCAATTTTCCAGAATTACAATTTCAAAATATCAACGCGATAGAATCGAAAAAAAAGCCCAAAGTGAGTTCCCAGCCATTAAACCTCACCTACACTCGCACACCATACATCAATAAATCATCTCCCTATATACTACATAGGACACCGCATAAAAAATTTCTAGCCGGGCGCGGGTGAAAGGTCTACATAATATAAAGACCCGCGGGCTCGGGTCCGTAAAGCCAAAAGGACAATCGCGTCCCCGGTATACCGGCATCCCCTGCGCAATTACGCAAGGCCGCGAATAAACGAGAGCTCTCTCTTGAGGTTGACAAGGGGGAACGAGAGGGAACAAGTATACACGTATGAGCCCGGGAGCGCCTTACAAGGCTCGCCCGGCGCGCGCGATTTTGTTTCCTTTTCTTTTTTTCTTAGCTCCCCTTCCCCTCCCCCCTACGAACTACGGTCGTCGTTGTCGTTGCTTTTCAATCGGCGCGCCGAATATTCGATCGCCGCGTGACTCATGCACCTGCTGCTCTCTGTCTCTCTCTCGCGCGCCCATTAACGGCTTAGACCGATTTCGTCGTCTCTGCGTACGCAAAGAGCGTCGTCGGGATTTTTGAAAGTGGGCCTCGTCTCGCGCTTTCCCACGGATTTAGCTTGTGATATAAAACGTGTCGCGACTGCGAAATTGTACCGTTATACGGGATTGGCTCGATGAAGCGAGGGTTATTTTTAATTTTTTTTTCTTCAGAGCTTAAACGCCTCTTTGATTTTCTAAGCTTGATTTGTTTACATGCAAGCGTCCGATTGAATTTTAAACGTACTGCCGAATACGAGGCAGCATCGGAGCGAGAATATTATCGCGCTAACGCTAAAATGTAGATCGGATGTATACGGGAGAACTTCCGCATGGGCGGAATAATGGCCTCGGCGATTTAGCTTGTCAACGGCGAAGGTCAAGATTTATTATGACGAATTTAACGAAACGTCGAATTTGAATAAAACTCGTCATGCAACAACACACACGTATTCATGCAAAATAGCCGATAGATGCGGCTTTGGTATATCCTCGTTTTGCTCAGCTATCTATAAAGCAGAGAAACATCTGTCTGTATTGCTACAGGCGAAAGCTCTTGTCATTGTACGCGAGACGACAAGAAAATAAAAGAAAAAGCTCAAGAGCGCGAAAGTTGTCAGAAGGGATAAGAAATCATCTGTATACGAAGCCGTGAAATAAACAAGCCCGAGGAATAACCGGTTCGCCTTATACCTTCGGCTTTTCAATGTAGGGCTGTGGGCGTACCTGTACGGAGGGGCCCACAGACGCGCTCTTGACCCGATTACGCGTCTGCATGAAAGCTCTCGTAAACAGCGACCCTGGCCCTGAGGGTCGACGAGACCGTCCCACGCGCGACTATCCCAGGCGTCCGCGTCTCACACTTGTCTCTCTCTCGTTATTGCCAACAGCAAACCGATCGGCTTACAGCGGAGCATGGGCGGCTTCACCCAGAGGCCCTGGACCCCGACGAAGCGCAGGGGCCCTATTGCCGCGGAGTTCGTCACGCCTGGGCCTGCCTGCGTCACTTTGCCCCCGCTCATTGGTAAGTTTATTAAGAATTCAACATACGGCTTTACGGGTAAATGAGGTCGGTCATGAGAGAACGTTTAGCGTTGACGCCGGGAGTAATGCGACGAGGTGGATTTTACTTTTAATTGTCGGCTTAACTGCTGGTTTTCTTTTTTTTTCTTTGCCTTTATACAACGTAATTGCGCGCTTGCCTTATTGTTCGCGAGATAGCCAACTTTTAAAAGTGCGCCAATAATGAAGAGCTTGAAATAAAAGGCTGGGGTTTGGTTAACATTTGTATACTTTATTTGGACGCTTATTACTCGTTTAATTATCTCCATAAAAATCTATGCCTATTTACTTGGTAACTCAGTCCGAGCAACTAATCTTTAAGTATATTTATTTTATTTGAAACGCATCAACTAATTATAAATAAATATAGGAAAAACTGTACCGGATTCGAAAAAAGGACGATCACCAGCTTTTTCGTTTGGCAGTAGGTAAGAATATTTAAAATTACTCTTCCTTTTACAATAAATAAATACGTAAATCGATATTAACTTTTATCGGTTATAACAATTTTTCATCTCTTTAGGCATACAAAAAAAGACGAGAGTCCAGGACCCGGACCAGGACAGTATAACATTTCCGGTCTTAGTGCAAAAGGTAATTGGATAACATTGATCAACAATTAACAATTTATTAATTTAAGAGAAAATAATTCACTTCCTTATTGTTGATAAACTTAACGTAAAGTCTAAGCTTCGTAAGAGAATATTGAAGCGTATAAAAGCTTTCGTGCAAGGAGATGTCAGTGTATCGATCAAACGCAGGGGTTGTATAGGAATGAGGCATTGCTCCGCTGGAACGTTCACGAAATTCCCTCGCACTACAGTCTCTCCTCCTTTTCTTTTTCTTCTTTTTTTTATTCATGTCTCTGGCGATAAGTTTTTACAAGATTCATTAATTTAGTCTGAACCAATACAATACCAATAATTACCATAAACTTACAGGCTATTAAAACTTTTAAAATTTAATGCTTTTGTTATTGTAAAAAAAAAGATACTAAAATGTAAATGTTCATCGATCATTGATTGCAGGAAAGGACGTTGCACCGGCACTGTCGTTGCACAGTCGCACGAAATCCGGAAAAATCGAGACGACCCCAGCGCCAGGCGATTACGATCCCCAGAAAGCCGAGAAAATCATTTCCGACAGTTCGCCAAAGTACTCGTTTGGTATCAAAACGCAGATCGAAAAAATCAATCATACGCCTGGTGAGCGAGATCTTCTTAAATCTACGAACGATCCTTTACATTGACGCGATACATATTTTTACTAAACGACAAATCTGCGTTTTATTAAAAATTTTTTCGTGAAAACAGAATTAGTTTTTCAGCTGATATATACGTGAAAAACGAGAAAATCACGAAGAGAAATACATAAACATTTTTCTTTTATATCCCACTCTCCAATTTAGCTCCTGGAGATTACAAGGCCGAAGAAGTAAGACGCGATCATGCCCCTGAATATTCATTTGGAATAAAGCCCTCGGCGGATAAACCAAGCGACATTCCGGGTAATTGTGTGCTGTAAAGACTTACGGCATATTGTATGCGAGGGCTGGAAAAGCTTGTGCCAACGAAAATAACAAACTGTACTAATTACAGAATTTTCGACTTATTCAAATTAATCACTAATATTATATTCATGCGTTTTCAGTAAAAAAAAGCCATCAAAATCCGTGTAACCTATTTATTTATTTAAAATCGTAGCTAACCAGGCAATCCTAATTTTATAATTTAGCAAAATTATGCAATTTACACTTAATTCGTTTTAGGTAAATAAAATGTATTTTACTGACGTTATGTTTGACGAGATACATACCCATAATCTTACAATAACGCATAATCAAGCAATAGAGCACCAATGTTAAATAACAACATAGGTATTATTAGCTTTCATGGTTTTACGAATTATTCTTATTAGATTTGTGATAACACCTTATTCTGGCACACTTTCAATGCATGACACTTGGTTGAAACTGATTGATTTATTTTCACTTATTGGGGCTTAGAAGCCAGTAATGCACGTTGCCGTATAACAGCTTTTATGATAGAAAATTGTAATCGAATTTTTATATCATGTTTAACAAATTAAACGTACTTTAATGTTGTTCGATCTGTAGCACCTGGTTCTTACTGTCCGGAGAAAGTCCGGTTGGACAAGGCACCCCAATTCAGTTTCGGACATCGTACGCCTATCGAAAAGCCAAGTGACACACCGGGTAAGTGAAAAAAAAGATACATTTACTTACAAAAAATTAATTTAACAATAGAACTTCATTTTTTAACAAACATTGATTCATATAAATTATAACAACAGCACCTGGAACGTATTGTCCTGAGAAAGTGAATTTAGAAAAGGGTCCTCAATATAGTATTAGCGGTAAACATTATGTAGATAAGCCCGACAACGTACCTGGTAAGATATTTTTAATTGGATTTGAAATGTAAAAAAGACAAACTCTAAATATTTAAATAAAATTTTTAGCCCCCGGTACGTATTTCCCTGAAAAATTTGTGCTCGATAAAAGTCCTCAATACAGCTTTGGAATCAAAACTTCAGTAGAAAAGTTAAACGAAACCCCAGGTTGGAACACTACAAAATTTAATAGTATGTTATTCAATTAAAAAATAAAATCCTTTAACACGAGATCATTTTACAGCGCCTGGCACTTATTGCCCTGAGAAGGTGAATCTCGACAGAGGGCCTCAGTTTACTATTAGCGGTAAAAATTACGTGGAAAAGCCAGACGACAAACCTGGTAATAATAACTTATTAGACAAATAATTATTTCTTCTTTCGAAGCAATTAAACTTACGTAATAATTTAGCTCCAGGTACGTATTTCCCGGAAAAAGTGGATCTCGATAAGAGCCCGCAATACAGCTTTGGCCGACGCACATCAATAGAAAAACTAAGCGATACACCGGGTAACTGATTCATTTGGATGTTACATGTTATAAACTGCCATAATTCGCAAATTAAGAAATTACTTATATATTGTATTTATTTATTATCAGCACCAGGCACATATTGCCCCGAAAAAGTCAATCTGGATAAAGGTCCCCAGTTTAGTATAAGCGGGAAGAACTACGTTGAAAAACCAGATGATAAACCTGGTAAGAATTATTTTCATGAATAATCGCAATATTTATTATTTAACAAGTTGGAAATGTTTACTTATTCAATTGCCTCAGCTCCAGGCACTTATTCGCCAGAAAAAGTGGTGCTGGACAAAAGCCCACAGTACAGCTTTGGAAGACGAACCTCCATGGAAAAATTAAACGATACTCCAGGTAAACTATTTTTTTTTTTCAATACATGTGTCATGGGACTTGGAAAATTTTTATGTTCATTGCAATTATGTAATTTTAGCTCCAGGAACGTATTGCCCTGAAAAAGTAAACTTAGATAAAGGTCCTCAGTACACTATCAGTGGCAAACATCACGTTGAGAAACCAGATAATAAACCAGGTATAGGATTTCAAATGAAACTTTTTACATTAATTTTGTGTTTTTACGCTTACGATTAAAATTACAATAAAATCAATAAAATAAAATGTTTTAGCGCCAGGAACATATTCCCCGGAAAAAGTCGTACTCGATAAAAGTCCACAATATAGCTTTGGAAGGCGATTGTCATTTGAAAAACCGAGCGACACTCCAGGTTTGTGTCTTCTCTCAATCACACAATCCTTACGCATATTGATTAATCATTCCATTTTTTACTTTTCTTTTCTTCTTAGCTCCTGGTGCGTATTGCCCAGAAAAGGTAAGGTTAGATAAAGGACCTCAATATACTATCAGTGGAAAAGGACCAGCTGATAAACCAAATGATATACCAGGTAGAGATTGATATAATAAATTTAGTCTAATAATTAAATAAATAACAGTTTCGAATAAAATTGAAAAACTTTTAGCTCCGGGTACTTATTGTCCTGAGAAGGTGAATCTTGACAAAGGCCCACAATACACTATAGCAGGAAAGGGCCCGTCGGAAAAGCCAAGCAAAGGCCCAGCTCCGGGAACTTATTATCCAGAGAAAGTAAATTTAGATCACACGCCTCAATATAGTTTCGGTATAAAACACGCTGCTGAAAAGCCAAGTAGCACCCCAGGTATATCGAAAATTTAATAATAATAATATGTTCAATAAATAAAGCTATATTTAATACTTGTCTTTTACAATAAATAAAACCAGCTCCCGGTGCATATTGTCCAGAGAAAATCAATCTTGACAAAGGTCCACAGTTTAGTATAAGTGGAAGACATACGCCGGAAAGAACTAATGACGTGCCAGGTTCGTTCACGCACATATTTAGAAGGAATTAAATATTAACAATTAATTAAAAATTCAATTTTACTTAGCACCCGGTACCTACAGTCCCGAAAAAGTAAATCTTGATAAAGGACCTCAGTTTACAATAAGTGGCAAGCATCAGCACGATAAACCAAACGACGTACCAGGTATTTATTTTTATAAAGATTATTTAGTTTAATAATATTAAAATATTTAATCAATAAATTGTTCCTTCACGCTGCTAAGTTAAAATCTTACGCAAAGTGAGTACATATCGCATTACTCTTGACTACCTAAATTAAAATGCAAATATCTCTTTCTAAATTTAAATTTCAACAATAATATTGTTTTAAGCAAATAATAAAACGTAATTTTGTAAAATTAAAGCGCCAGGTACGTACTGCCCGGAAAAGGTAAACCTAGATAAGGGACCACAGTATAGTATATCGGGCAAAGCGCCAGCTGAAAAACTCAACAGTAATCCAGGTGTGCATTATTATTTTGTCAATGTTTACATAAAACTACAGCTTTTTAACCGTGTGAAAATGGCATTGATTATAACTGGTAGTGACCTAGTAGTAGACAAGTAATTTCTTCCACAGGACTTAATTATAATGACGCCAAATTAACTTGATAGGCCCTGCCGATTATTATCCTGAACGGGTTAAAAATTTGGAACGTGCACGTCAATTTAGCTTTGGTGCTAGGACACCATTGCATAAGCCTAATAATAATCCAGGTAAAGGTGTTTACTAATTTCCCATTAACACGAGATATTATACGGCATTTACTAACGTGACTGCAAGACTTAATTAAAAATAGTCAATGGTGTAAATTACGTTTTTAATCGGCTTTATTATTTTATCATGAATTAATGTTGTTTTATCATTTGTAACTATACAGCTCCTGGCACGTATAGCCCTGAAAAAGTGAAATTGGATAAATCTCCTCAATACACGTTTGGAGTGAAACCACACGCTGGAAAACCAAATGACATTCCAGGTATGAATTTTTGTAGTCTTTTTTTTTTGTTTTTATACAAACTCGCATTATATAAAACTATTTTAATATTGTTTAGCTCCAGGCACATACTGTCCGGAAAAAGTGAATATCGACAATGCCCCAAAATACAGTTTTGGCCGCAGAACGTCTTTAGAAAGGCCGGACGACATACCAGGTATAAGAAAATAAGATGTAGTTGAAATGTTTGTCACCACTTTATCCTAATGATTATAATTGAAATTATTAGCCCCAGGAGCGTATAGCCCGGAAAAAGTCAAACTAGACAAAAGTCCGGCTTACAGTTTGAGCGGAAAACCTCACCCGGAAAAGCCAAGCGATGTTCCAGGTAAACGCAAAGTTTATTTGACAAAAACGTATTATAATTATAAATTTTACCAAATGTTTCTACTTACTTATTACAACGTGTAAATTTAGCGCCAGGTACTTACTGCCCGGAAAAAGTGAACTTAACAAGGGCACCAGAATACAGTTTTGGATTGAAAGTCGAGACGCAGGACAGAAGAGAAGTGCCAGGTTTGTAAAGAACAAAACATATAAATCACGTTTTATTTTTATAAATCCTCTTGCGGTTGATCGCAATTCCACGTTTAAGTAACTTTATCTTCTCAAGGCCCCGGACAATACTGTCCTGAAAAATCAATGACAGTTTTGGAATCAGCTTATAGCTACTCGTTCGGTTTGAAAACCACGACAACTGAAGTTATTAATATTCCCGGTAAAATCAAAGATATATAAAACTAATAACGATCACGCGCGATCTACTTTAGCCACGAAATATTCATATGTTCATTAGAAAGCTTTAGTTATACGCTATGCATGCTGCACACCACACACGCGTTTATGCTCAACTATAGTATACATATAATACATATTCTGGACAAATAACGTATTAATAAAAATGTTGCAATTAATTATATAAAGAATATACCTTTACTACCGTTACTAATAGCCTCGGAAAAGCTCATTCTGTTTTCGCAATAATATTAATGAATAAAAAGGAAAACAGCTGTTTAACACTGCATATATTAATAAAAAAATGTAAAAGGACAATGTATATTTCTAAGAACATTACACATATCTATAAATGTCGCAGTATAATAAACTAAAATTTACATTTACCATAATCACAACAATAAGCGTCATTCATAAAGCCAAACGCAGTACGATAAAGTCAACTTTAAATTTCGTGTCTGTGTTAAACGCAGCTCCCAACGTCTACAACATACCATCAGCCCTGGGTGGCACAAAGGAGAGCAACATCAAGACCGCGCCGGCATTTTCGATTTCGGGCAGGCAGAAGGTTTTCACCGACGACCGGGTGCTGGTACCGGGTCCCGGCTCCTACGAGCCCGTCAAGCCGGAGACCGTGCGCTCCCGCAGTCCAGCCTACAGCATAAGCTCGCGCTACCAGCTGCCGAACGATCACTCGCAGATACCCGGTCCTGGTGCCCACTGTCCCGAGAAGGCACGATCTTGTCTTGTTTTACGTATTTACAATTGGCGAATATGGATATGAAAATGGCATGTTCTCCACAGGTGGTACTCGACGCTCCTCCGGCTCACACCTTTGGTATCAGGCACTCGCCGTACATCTGCAACTTGAAGGACATCGAGTGTTAGAGGCGAACACTGCTACCTATTTTACATCCCAGCCCGACACACAATGATTCGATAAGCGCGTTATAATTTTATTTAAGAAGATTTGCGCTATTGATACTGCGATATGTCGCACTGTTCATAAGTACTCGCATTGTTTAGCTATTTTGAGAGACTGTAATACTGTTTCTGCTTTCAAGCTAAAAGGTGATTTTTTTTGTTTATTTTTTACGGCTTGCGCATTAACACGCGTAGAATACAAGTTACTCTCTTTAGTAAGTTAAGGAATTACGGAGACTTTTCATTGTATACTGCTTTTTTGAGGAATTTTATTGTCGAATGATATTCAGTTATACTCCGTTTTTCTCTTTTTTCCATTTCAATACGTCAGCGGTATCCAGCCCCTCTTTAAACTCATGCTTATAAAAACCTATTTTTTTCCCCCACTTCTTTGCGAAAAAGTTTTAACAATTAAGAGAAAAATTTTGTAAGAAATGCAACTTTATTTTTTATTGTATAATAAATTTAATATTATTTTTATGACAACGATTTTATTTGCCTATCCATTCTTTTGTCGATCATCAATTTTATTATAATCCTCTAAATAGTTCTATTTATTAAGATAACAAGAGTTCTGTGTAGAAATATCTTTATTAGAAACATATAGATTTAACAAAGTTTTGTACATTTAAGCAACATTATTTAAGAAAAAAATGTTTTGTCATAGAAAATGCATAAAAATAGCGCGTTATTTTAACGCTTTTTTTGTTACACGTGCGTTTACATAAATATATGTAACTTTAAAAACGATATAAAGACAGAACTAGTATCAGATTTTTGACCATTGATATTCTCACAGCCATCTTAAATTTAAACAAAAAAATAAAAAAAATTGTATCAAAAATATGTTTTAAGCATTTGTATTATTCTTATGATGTTTTTGACTTCTTTCAAAAACACATTCGCCAGCTATCCAGGTAGACAAAACGTTCAAATCTTCATCAAGAAACACGAGATCTGCTTCGGCTCCAAAATTCAAAACTCCCTTCTCAGATTCGATCTCTAAAGCTTGAGCTGGGTGCAAAGTTGCCGCTTCTAGAGCTTCTACTATCGAACAATCTAAATTAAACAAAAAAATTAATTAATATTTTCTAATAAATAACGTATTTTAATTATCTCAAAAAGTAGGTCACAGTTGATTAATTGCTCAAGTCATTCAATAGTAGTAATTTCTCCAAAGATAAAAGTAATCATAAACTTATTTAAATCTACTTAAATTACTTTATCGATTGAATAATAATACCATTTTGTTTTCTTTGAAAAGTGTATCGTTTCAATTGTGCCCTTACTTAAAATTGACATATCTTCAAGATACTAATGATGTATTGGTTGCTTTCATTGCTAATCAAATGAGTCAATAAAAACATCATGAGAAACTTACTTGTAGCTTTTTGAAAAAATCTTATGCATTCTGCCATGCTTGCTATACTACCACATAAGGTATTTGTATTTGCAATATAAGCACGACCTTGTCTGACTTCAATGTTAAATTGACCCAATTGATGTGTACCTTCTTGAAGTCCAAGAGCTGAAATGGCATCTGTGACTAGTAGTAGACCTAAAGAAAAATTCTAATTAAATGACTCTATTTAAAGTAAGTAAATTTCAAATGAAACACAAGTTACTAAAGTTTTATGTTTACCTTTTGGATGACTGCGATGTGCAATTCTTAAGGCAGCTGGATGCGTATGAACTCCATCAGCTATTATACCAAAATAAATAATCTTACCTAATGGTAATTGATCTGATGTTAGTAATCCTACAAGGCCTGGGTCTCGGTGATGGAACTAAAAATTTCAGTAATATCTTTTTATTTAGGTATCATTAACCTACTTTCAAAAGATTTATGTCATTTGTGATAGTTTACTGGAAGCATTGCATTGAACAAGTGAGTTATAAATGTTGCTCCATTACGCACTGCTTCTTCCCCTTGTTTTAAATCTCCTGCAGAGTGACCTACAGTATCATAATATATTGTAGTTTTATTTATAACTTGATTGATAAACATTTTAATAGTAACTCACCAAGAGAAATCTTAATATTTCTTTTACGTAATTCTCTAATAATTTCCATTACATTGTCTATTTCAGGAGCTAAGGTAATGTAACAAACATTTTCAAGGCTGCCATAAACATCTAAAAGAGTTTGAAATCCCTATAAAAACATTAAAGAATTAGAATACATTTTTAAATAAAAAATAAATACTCAAAAGTATATAAAATTTTGTACATTTTCAAATTTCTTAATACAATGCTCTGGATGTGCTCCTTTTTTTAGTGGACTTATAAATGGCCCCTCCACATGAACTCCTAAAATAGCAGCTCCATGCTTTCCTCCATTTCTTTTTTTAATCTTTGGGAGAATTTTATGATAGGTTTCTTTGGGTGATGTTACTAAGGTTGGACAAAACGATGTAACACCAGAAGACAATAATTCTTTGGCAACTTTGTCAATTCCTTTTTCAATGTCTTCAATATTGTAAGAAAAATCAATTCCAAATCCACCTGACAAGAAACAAACAAATTTTATTACTTAGTCGAGTGGTAAAGGTTTTCAAACTGCAAGATAACAAAGTGTTTATTCAGCTTACCATTTATTTGCACATCAATAAAGCCAGGAGAAATCAAAGCTCCCTTACAATCAATTTTATCATCTGGTTTGACTTTTTCATCGTAGAAAATTTTCTCTGGATTTATGATCTTACCATCTCTCACCCATAAATCTTCAATAGAAATTTTGCCATTTCGTAAAATCTTACAATTGTAGAATTGTTTTAATTGACTTTTGGTGGATTCAGGCATACTGGAACGTCAGCTAGGAAATTTACGATGCAACAAGGCGCGAGGGAGGTCTGCAACTGCCTCGAAACAAAAAGCAGGTCTCTCGTTATCTCATATTATCGTCGACGCGGTCGTACATTTTAGCTTGTATCTCGGCTTGAACGGCAGACGTAAACAGAATTGGCGACAGAATTGGTTTTGAAGAGCTGACTTGTTTTTCCAAGGGGCGTCCGCAAGCACTTATGCGCCTCCACACACGTGACTAATGTATATGACATGCGGGTCGGTTAATGCTAACGTTTTTTACGTTTTGTATGTGTAAAGCTTGATGATAAAAATAAACGACAAATTTGAAAAATAACTTTTTCTTTTGTTTATTGTAGAAAAGAATTTGAGTACATGGAAAAACATTTTTTTAAGCAAGTTTTTAGTTTTTTAAAAAATTTATATTAGTTACTATAAATTACAATAAAACTTAGCTCAAGATTGAAAAAAATAAAAACATCTGCCTTTTATTGTAGAAAAAGAGTAGCAATTACATAGATTTTTACCATCTAACAGTCACAGGTTTCTTTCAATAGTAAATTTTGTATTAAAATGTTATTAACAGTACCAAAAATTTGTTATACATATTTAACGTTTTTCTTTGGAAAAAACATTTTTTTCTTAAGGATTGTATATAAACATAACAATTGTAGTATAAGATGAAGCAATTAAAAACGCGAATATATACTTGTCATATAGAAAGAGCGCAAGGGTCTCGTATTCACTTGATCATTTTTTCTTTGTGACGTATAAAACGACTAATATTAATAGCACTGATCCATTTTACTCTAATCTATCACTGTTGAGTGAATGACAAGGCGTGTTCTGTACGTAATTTCTCTTGAAGCTATTGCCTTTCATCTAGTTTTCATCTGGAATAGGAGACATGATATGATTAGTAAAAACTGATTTTGATAAAAACTGATGAATCAAAGACACAGATGCAGAATATCTAGAGGCAGTTATTGGCCAGTAGCTTTTACAATGTCTTGTTAAAATAATTTCGCTCCAGCGAAAACCAATTATAATTACTTTTGTTATTTTATACAAATTATTTTTTTCACTGTTGTTTACATTCTTGAGTCGGAACTTCTTCGGACATTTTCCCACCTGTTTTCCCATGAGGTCTGTCTTCTTCATCTTCATCATCCTCCTCATCATCTTCGTCGTCGTCATCTCCATCATCGTCATCGTAATCATCATCTTCATCTTCGAGTCCTTCTCCTGAACAATAAAACAAATGTATTAGCATTATTTAAATTAACAACTCATTTTGTATGCCAATATATAAATTTTACCTGTGAAGTATAGGACAGCCCTTGGTACTATTCTTTCTTTTATGTAATGACCAATTTCAAAATCAGATGTTAGCAAAAGTTGAATTTCTTCATCAGCCTCTGCTTCAGGATCATCTGGCACTGAAATTTCATTAAAAAATTAGTAACTAAAATGAGTTAAAAAGTAATTATTAAAAATAGAAATATTAAAAATTATTCTGACCTATAGGTGGGCTAAAGAAGTTAAAGAATGAATCATTTTGCACTGTTTTAGTAACTGTACGCATAGATCCTCTTGACTTGTGTTTTTGATTTTTCTTAATTGTTTTAACTGTAACATTTTTCCCTTTTTTCCAATCAATAATGCAGCCCTGTAAACATTAGTAAAAAATATTTATTTTTATTCCTTTTTTTAATTTGTTAATAAAATTGTTTATTTACTTTGCATTTGTAAATTTCAGGTCCTTCAAAACTGAAAGGATCATCTTTCTCTGGTACACATTTCATGTGATACTCTTTAGTTAAAACTGAATTGGAAAAATATTCATTTGGAGTAAAGTGGAATTCCAATACAAAACCCTGCAAATAAAATAAATAAGTAGATTGAAATTCCAAACAATGAGTTAAAATTGGAAAAAACTTTAGCTAGCATACCATAGGATCTTTTTCTAAAAATATAACTTTGATATCATAGAGATGCTTTAAGATTGGCTCATCGTGTTCCTGAACCATTTCTGCCAACATAGCAACATTTTTAAATATTGTAAGCCAGAAATCAGGAATGCCTTTTATGTTTTGATCTTCTTCTCTAAAAAAAAAAAAAAAAGAAATTTATTGAATATGTATTACACAACAAAATAATTAGCAAAATATATTTTTTTATAATGAACTAAATTAATTTTATAATAAAATTACTACAAAAATGAATCTATCAAACAATCTACCAACTAAATAGTTCTATAAATAACATATTCTAATGTACTTACTGCTCTTTCTTAACATCAGCCTCATCTTTGACTTCAATTTTAACCTTAGATTTCAAATCATTTGTGATCTCTTCATCTTCATCCTCACTAACCCACTCGCACTCTTCGTCCGTGGGTTCATGAAGACCAGAGATAACGTTACTCCTTTCCTGGTATATGGGTGCACATAAGTGGTAATATTTGCACTCGAGGGCATGCACCTCTTCATAAAATTTAGCTTCAATATGTGTTGCCTTGAGTTGGAGTTGTTTGAGCGCCTTAATTCTGCGCTTGACAGGAGCCGGTAGAGCCTTAAAGAACAATTTTAAAAACGCATATTTTACACTGGAAACTCAGCAGTTGTAGGAATAAAGTCGAAATAATAATGTTTCAATATGCTCACATCGAGGTTAAACTCGTTAATGCGGTCCTGAAGAGCAGCCAAAATGTTCGCTTGCTGGTTGAATTTTTTGACTGACTTCTGAGTGACCTCGTGCTCCTCCTCGGTCGACTCCATGTCGCTGGTATCGGCGCGCTCGGGGTCGGTGCTCATTGTGTGCCGGAGCTGTAACAGGCACAGGAAACGGTCAATTGCCTGCCGTGGAGTCGCAATTTGCAAAAGCCGTGTGTGTCGGAGCGCGCGCGCGAGATTCTCGTGCGTCGGAAGAAGAGGGCAAAAGAAGCGTGGCGTGCAGAACACCGGTCTCGCTTCCCGGCTGTTGCTGCGTTGTTGCACCCGGCCAGCAGCAGCAGCAGCGCGAAAAAGCACGTTGCCGCTGGTAACTCGACGTAACAAGCGGCGAGCGGTCGATAACGAGGAAACAACACGCGCCTTCCTCTAACCCGAAATCTCTCCGGCTGCGAGAGAGCCTCCCGAGGTCCGGTTTAATGCTAATGTCCCCCACCCGCTCTCGTCGGTTAGCCCTTAGCAACTACTCGGTACTCGATTCAGCCGCGAGGGAGCAATTTGGGGACCACCGACACCTGCGACGTACTCGAGGGGGCCTGCTGTATAGCGGCCTCGACGACCTTGGACGGGCGACAACCACGAGCCACGAGAAGGCGAAAGGTTAAAGAATCGCGCTAGGCTCGAACGTGTCAATGCGGCTATAACTTTTGCAAGGCTGCGCATGAGGAGAGGATGCCGTTCGCGGGACAAAGAGCCGGCGTTTCGGCAGCCCGCGGACGGGATATGCTCTCGACCGCAAGAGCACATGTGTGTATATAGAGAATGATGGGGGAGCCGGATAGCAGGGGAGATTTCGCGAGGGCTCGCGGCAAGCCGCTTAGCACGCGGAGGCAGGATCAAGCTTGAACGGGCGGCTCGAGCCCCGGCTGTTAGCTGGCACTTACTTTCTGCAGTGGACGACGACGAAGCCGAGGATGACGATGGGGAAAGGGCGAGCAGCTCCGCACACTCGCGAGGAAGAGCGAGAAGTGAGGCTCGACTTGCGCGTGTCTCTTGCGACGGCAGTGCTCTCTCTCTCTCTCTCTCTCTCTCTTCTCTATCGACGGCGGTGCGCGCGTGCGGCGGCGTAGCCGGTTCGCTTCTTCGCGCTTTATTCGCAGCTCGAACGTCGCGGAGCCAAGAGCAAAGGCTACGAATGGGATTGGGATATCGTTATTTCGTTTTTTGCCCTGCTTAGCTTGGTGCTGCTGCCTGGCGCTAATGCATAATCGGCTTCCTCGCTGCCGGTCTGAAGTTGGCGACGCGAAAAACGCGCGCGGGAAACGACGACTTCCGGCCGACCGCCGCCACCCCCTGGCCCCCCCGCCTCCTCTCCTCGGGCCGCTGCTGCTGGTACCAGCTGCGCTGCGCCTGCACACGTTTTGCTTTATTGGCGCGCCCGGCTCGGTCTCGCTCCCTGAAAGGAGAAACCCTGGTATTAAGCGTATGATCGGGGTTTTAAACTCGTAAGCGCTCGCGCCTCTGTACTCATTGAATGGAACGCGTCAGTAATGAAGGGGGCGGGGTGGGCGGAAAGCCTTTTATTTTTGGCTTCTCTAACGACGCTTTCGCTTTTGTTATATCGCATGTGACAAATTACGGCCGACTCCGTCGGGCGTTTGCGTATTCGAAATTCGAACTGCCGATCTGCACGTTTCTCGATCAATCTAGATTAACGCGCGATACATAACGAAAATTGGGTTCTGCACATGCGCAGAAGCTTATATGAACGGCATAACGCACGCGTTATAGTTACAGAATCAAGCCCCTGGATAGCGAAATTTTTTTTTTAGAAAGTTGTGTCGGTACTGGTTAGAACTTTGTTAAAAAAAATTTTCACTAAGTTACTTTGCATTATTCATAAAGTTGTCGTTTTAAGGACAATTAACGTTTGTGATTATCATTTGTTTTTTTTTTTAATTTAAGTTTTCGTGAAATGATGTGAAGTTTATTCGACTATTTCTTAAATTACAACTTTCATTACAAATTTGACCGAACGAGTAATTGTGGCGGATAACAGAAATGGAGTTTACCAACTTCAGATAAGAGAGTTTTAGGACACTTCACTAATCGCTGATAAAATATTATCGAAAAATAAAAATATCAATTGTGAAGTAATTGTGTGATTTTAAGTTTTTGGATTAGATTAGTACGATAAAAAATTGTGATAAGTATTTTCGAATAGTAGTATTGTGACATTACGCTTCTTTAAACCTCTCGTGCAATAATTGCGTTTACAATCGAGTAAATAAATTTAAAAATTCGTCATTTTACAGTTATGACCTTTGTTAATAAGCAGTACGGATGTAATTACCATTTATTTATTGAAAACGTAAGTGACAAAGTTGCGAGCTTCGAAAAAACTTGTTGCCCCTTTTTACAGTATTATTCAACTATTTACGTTTCCTGTCGTATATTTTTTACTTAGCTCAAATGAAAAAAAGTTTAATTTATTGAAAATTTCTTCAACTTAATTTCAAAGGTATGCTCTTCGATACATCTATAATTTTTAACGCGTCAATTGATCTTCTTTTAGAACGAGCGTTAATGTAACTGACAAAACGTTTCAATATCCGAATTTATCAATTTTTTTTTAAGGAAAAAACGATTAGTGACGTTAAAATTGAAGAAAAATTAAAAAATTTTTTACGTAGTGTGGGTGCACGGTATTCTTAACTAAGATAAAAAGGTACATTTTATCGATCCATATGTGTAAACATATTAGCTCTTTATGATTCACAATTGACAAGATTATACCGCGAAGGTTTGCTCTGGTTTTTTTTGTGTTTTTTAATCGTATTCGATAACTTGATTAGCAATTTAAAAATTTTTTTTTGAACACTTAACACCTACTGATTCTCGACGTCTCAGGTTATTTAGCAGCTGCAAAATGTTACGTGGAAACCCAAAAATTTTGTTGTATATCTTTGTAGGTCAAGTTTTGACGATCTTGATTTCCTTAACAATTAAAAAAAAAATAATAAAATATATTGATAAATGATGGTAAGAAGAAAGTAAGTTTTTCAAACCTATTAATTTTTAAATATTATGGTCTACTTATAGGTCGTTAATCAAACGCAGGCGGTAATAGAAACGCGAGAAGAATATCAAAAGCATCGAAATTTTAATGTACGTCTCTGCGTCACTACTCGAATCAGTACAGATATCTATTTAGTGATAGTGTACGTGTATTGCAAACAACAATGTGTTACAAAACAATCGATACTTTTGAAGGCCTATTATTAATAAAAACATGGAGTTTATCAATGAACCTAAAAAGCCTATATTAGATTTTCAAAGCCGCAATAGATAGTTTTTCTAAAAAAAAAAGGAAAGAGGAAAATAAATAAGAATTAAAAAAATCGGTTTGTCAAATCAAAAATACACCTTCAATTAATCGATAGCTTAACGCTTAATTCCAAGGTGAAGAAAAAAACATGAAGTGACAATGGTAAGGCAATTTGGAATAGATAATACATTAAAACGTACGTTTTTAATGACGCAAGAAAAAAAGGAAGCAAGAACATCTTTCGTATATTAATTTGCTGGTCATAAATTTAAAAAAGAACTGTCGCGTAATTAGCATTAAATTGAAAAGCAGAGATAAAAGCGATCGACACATTGCATTATGTATCGTAATAATTCACTGAGAGAAAAATATAGTTGAGGCAACTAAAAGCTGTACTGTTGAATGTCAGCAACCAAAAATACTGTTGGTTTGACAGTACAGCTGTTGACTCAAC
>JAPYYQ010001099.1:0-57774 GCA_030522585.1 Anagyrus pseudococci | reverse complement strand
TAATTTATATAAGGTCGCTCCGGTTTAAAAAATATATGTTAATACAGGCACATGGGGGTTGGCGAGCGGAGCGAGCAGGGGGGCGCAGCCCCACTAGTTATTTTAAAAAGCATTAATTGAATTCTTTATTTGGCAGTGGGGGAAAAAAGCAATTACAGTTTTAATTAATTAATTAAAAGGTAACATTGATAAGAGTGACAAATTAATATAAAAAAAAGAGGGAGAGAGAAAGAGCGCGTTTGTTTTGCCGCGGAAAAGTATAAAAATGTCCCGGCTAAATAAATGGAAGTTCGTATATAGGCTTTCTCTGGCAGTGCCTGCATGCCCCCCCTCTATATTTCACATTTTATAAAATCAGAACAACGGTAAGTGTACTATACGGTTTGGTGGGCATGCTAAACTTTAAATACCAGCGAAATAGCACACGCGACTGTTTTTATATACAAAAAACAGAGAGAGGCAGAAAGCAAGAGCGGGCGTGAGTGCGCAAGAGCGGGGGCGAAATAACAGGCGCAGTCGTATAAAACAACGAACGGGACAGCTATGAAGAAAAAAAGAGGGAAGCAACAGCAGTAGCGGCAGAAGAAGAAGAAGAAAAAGGAAAGCTTAAAGGCTGGCTCGAGAGTATGTGCAGCGGCAGCAACGGCGCGCTCCGGTAGAAATTAAGCGGAAACGCGCGAGTGCGGCTATATGAGCGTGTGCGCCTCCGTAAAGGGACAGCAGCGGCGGCGGCCCCCCGACGAAAAAAAAAATTGGCATTTCCGAGAGTGAGCAGGGAAGGGAGGAAGAGAGAGAGACAGGAGGGTAGTTGAGGGGGGCAACCTCCATTAAGTGGCGGTTCTGCGGCTAAGAAGGAGGAGCTAAACGAGCCGGGCTATGTGAGAAGAGAGTGGCGAGAGAGAAAAAAAAGTGCGCGCGCCTGCATACGGAGCGATAATGGACAAGTGGCTACCTACCGCTCGGCTAACAAGCCGCGTGCTTAATCTCGCCGGATCTCGCGACTACGACGACGACGACGTCGACGACGAGTATAGGGCTCTGCGTCTCTCGGCGCGACTACGCTTGCCGGATCGCTGATAAACCCCCCAGTGCTGAGGGAGAGCAGCCACTCTTTCTCTCTCTCTCTTGCTCGCACCCTCCGGCTCTTTTTCCGGCCGACGCCAATCAGCTGCCGCGCTGTCGTTGTCGCAGTGTCGCTTGGCCTCTCTCTCTCTCCACGCGGCCTTTCGCATGTACGCGATAAAAAAAGAAAGATAAAAAGGAAGGAAAAAAAACGAGGAAGAAGAAGAGGAGGCGGAGGAGAAAGCAGAGTGTTGTATACGGCAGAGGCTGATCCTTCTCCCCCTTCTATAAAGCCCGAGAGAGCAAGAGAGCAAGCGAGAGAGTGTTTTGCGCGAAAAATCAGAGATAGTAGTCTCTCGCTCGCCGGCTTTTTCGACAGATTATTTTTTTATTTTACATTTACCTTTTAAACGTACGACTCGCTTGGGAGTTGACGTGGCTTATTCTCGAAAGACTCGCTTGATAAGGGACGTCTCGCTTTAGAAAAGAGGAGAGGGAGACTCGGGGCCAAAGGGAGGATTAAGGAATGTCTCTCTCTCTCTTGCCTGCTGCTTTACGCGCGTGTCTTTGCGCGCGAGATAAAGGAAAATTTAGCGGAGCTGGCGATTCTAGGGAAAGAAGAACGACGGGAGAGGGAGTGTGTAGAGGAGGCCTCTCTCCAAGAGAATGAAATTCCATCGAACAGTTTATGCGCGCCTAGGCAGCAGCCACGGCAGCAGTTATCCCACGAATTCCGACGAATCTTATGGTCGTTATACGCCGCTAATAAATTCGACGGCACGCTTCCTCCTCCTCCTCCGGCGCGCACTGCTGCCGTGCACGCACGCAAGGTGCCAGGGGTGGAGAAAAAAAGGTCAAAATCGAAAATTCCCCCGCTGCTGCCTGTATAGCAATATAAGCGACTCGTCAGCGGTCTATAGATGAACCAAAGGTTCGAGGGTATACGGCGGCCGAGGGGCTCGAAACGCGCGCGTGACCAATATAACACCTTCCTCGGGCTCCGGTGGCCTCTCTCTCGCTCAAGATTTACATTCGCACACTTCATTCCCGCGCGCGACGAAGAAGCGAGGACCTGCTGCCGGAGCCCGTTATTTATTGCCCTCCCTTGCGCTAACCTGCCGCTTCCTTGCGAGAGCAGCCTGAGAGAGAGAGGGCCGATCTATGCTGCTAGACGTGCCTCGGCATAAATGCGCTACGGACCGGCCGGAAAAAGAGAGACCGACACAGATTAAATGGAAAAACAGAGACGGACCAACGAATGTCTCTGCGTTTCCGGAAAAATCGATAGCACCGGAGGACAGCACAGCAACTAGCAGGATGGAAATGCCACTCTCTCTCTCTCTCTCGCTCGCGCTCTCGTTGGATGTAAACGCCTCTACGGCCATATGGGATAAAGCTACCAACCGATTTGGCGCAAACTTGTATTGTTTCGCGCACGCGGCTCTGCCGCCAGATAAAACTCTTATAGGTATGGATTTCCGAAAAAACGAAAAAAAATATCCCAGTTTTGTATTTTTATTTTAAAAGAAAAAACGATCTTTCTCTTTTCTGGTTTGTCTGTATTGGACTAAAAAAGAAATTCGAGTGTAAATATATAAAAATAAGCGTTTAATTTGGAAAGCGATTGAAATTTATCGAGAGATCTTGGTGTCGCGCTCACGATGATCTTGTACATAAGTCTCCTAAAAATAAATGAGCGACAGTTTACAGTCGTCTGGGAACGCCGGAGCTTTCGGTCAAAGTCGATAGCTATTGTATTCGATCTAAAAATATTTACGTCTCCTTGTGTTTATTAAGCCAAAGTATTTTCGGAATGTTACGAAATTTTCGACTTCTTTTTTTCTCTCTCGTTCCATTTTCCTACGAAATTTAAAGACCGAGCATAAACTCCAACAGTAAAGTACGTAAATTGCGCGCTCTCTCTCTCTCTTTACGAGAAAGTTTTATAATTGTTTGAAAGATATTTTTAATGATGTACTCGACTACTCCAGCAATTTGATAAATAAGACGACGATTATAAAGTTTCCTATAATTTATTTTCGAGTTATATTTGATGAAAACTGAAAATTTGATAGAAACAAAACTTGTTCCCCTTTTTCCTCCTCCCTACCTTCGACTGAAAAATTCATTTTCCGAATTAATAATTTTAATAAAAGCGTCAATTTCCGTTATAAAAGTTTTTCAAGATAAATAAATAATCCGAGAATAAATCGATAATTAGCCGCAATAAGTTTGACGTCGTTAAAATGAAATTAAAATAGAAAATGTTTAAATTCAGTCAGAGTTTTTCCGTTATCCACGGGCTCTGCTTATGCAAACTGCGCTGGTTAAAAATAAAACACGAGCTTCTGGAGAGATGTAAGCGCTGAAAGAGCAAGTGATTGCGTCTTTCGCCATGACGCGGATATCCATCTCGATGAAACGCACGAAAAAAGTATATGATGGGTTCACGTAGCAAGCGCGCGCGGCCGATGAGTCAACTCCAGTGACTTTCTCGGGCCACGCCCGTGTGTCATAGTTGCAGCTATTACGGATTACGGGGGCCGTGAAATCACTTACTCGCTCGTCTCTCTTGCATTAATCACCCCAAAAACTCTCATCGACTTATCGATCTTCAAATCTTTCGAAAATTTCTCTCTTCCTACGGCGCTTACATCGCATCGAAAAAAAAAGGAAAAAGAGGAAAAAAAATCTTTACTTTGCCTAATACGATTCATGCCCCGAGTATTTTGATTTTCAGAAAAGTAATATTGACGAAAAAACGAGGACGGGGATTACGGCTCTCTCTGCCGCTACTATACACAGTACAGCTGCAGATTAATATAAATCTAGCTCACTGTCTCCTTCTCCCTGAAGAGCGAGATAGAAAGAGAGAGAGAGAGAGAGAGAGAGAGAGAGAGAGAGAGAGAGAGAAACATCGGCAACAGTAATATCGATATCTGCCATAAAGCCGCTTTCAAAGAATATTCCGTATTTGAAAAAAAAACAGCCAACCTCGGCATCGCCACTGCCTCTGCTTTACCCTCCCACCCCTGAATTCCTCTTAGCATCGCAGCTATATGAAGCTCCCTTTACTCTCATGTCGTTATTTCGTCTTGGATCTCTGGCGAGCAGCAAGTTATTATGCCCCCTTTTCCCTCCTTTTTTTTTCTTGTTTTCTTCATAAAGCAATAGCCGGCCAATAGGCGACGAGAAAATGCGCGCTGGCATATACACACACACACACACACATACATAAGACCAACGCTCTGGCTCTGGCTCGCGAGAGAGACGCGAGTCTAGCGCAATAAAATGTCGCATTTTTTACGTGCTGCCGGTCTTAATGGTGGACTACTCGTCGCTCTCTTCCACACTCGCAAAAGGAAGAACACAAGGCGTTTGGCCGAGCAGCTCTTCCATACACTGGCTCTGCTGGGAAAGCAGGCTCCCTATATACGCCGCTGAGAGGGACAGAGAGAGAAGCCAACTTCAAGGTGAACCATTCGCTCCTCTCCTTTCCTCTCTCTCCTCCGATCCTCCTGCGCTCTGTCTCTCGCGCGCGCAGGAGAGCGCCATTTGCTGCTCTCAGCGTGCGGCCAGCCCTCGTCCTCTCCTATCCAGGCCCCATAGCCGAGTACAGTCCAGCTAGAAAGTGTACTCGCACCAGCCGCTATGCCTTCTCTCCCGGCTCGCTCGGTCGCGCGCGCCTGTACGGTGAAAAGCCCCCCCGAAGACCCGAAAAGCCGAATATGGTAGGTGAATGGGCCTTGTGGAATTCGTTCCCACGCGCGTTTTCGGGCGTTGCGCTCGGGGCTGCATGGCGAATAAGCCCCCACTGCACAGCGCCCTCGTCTTTCCTCTCGCTCTCTCGTCTGTCCACGGCTCTCGTTTAGTGGGCCGTAAAAAAAAAAAAAGAAAAAAAAGTGCAGCCGTAAATAAAAGTAGCCCGCAGCCACATGCAGGTGCGCGTGTTTTATACATATCCTAGATGCACGAGATTGATCATCGTTTATGACAGGGCTACTTTAATCTAAAATGCATTCCACTTTTTGTTTGCGATGTGCGCGTTAAATAACAAAATAGCCGAGAGTCAAAAAATGAAAAAAGAAAAGGGAGGGAGAAAAATATTGTTGCGTAGAAGGGGAAAATAATGTAAATACGCGCGTTACAAAGTACGGTAGTTAGCGTTTGATCGCTGTAACAATGAGCCCCATTGATTTCGGTAATTACTCTCTCATAAAAGCCCGCTCGCGCGCATGTCCATGTAAATTATAGAAGAGAAGATTGATAAAACACGAGGAGCTGTTATTTAGAGGAGGCCGCTATATGTACGTAGGCGCACATAAGCGAACGAGCGCTTAGAGCTTGCCCCCTCCCCCCTGGCCTCATCGTGCTCCGGCGTCGAATAATAGAGGAGTACTTGTTGATAAATCAATTTGACAGTTTACCGTGTTTAGGCTGAATTAAGAACGCAAGGTCACATTTAATAAGGCCCTCCAATCAGATATACATACGACGATCGATGATCCCGTGTGTAGGTGCGCGCGCGGTTATTATAATCGCTGCACGAATATATACAACTTCTGCATGAATAATAATACCACGCCATAACAAAGGCTCTTTATAAATAACGCGACGAAGGAAGGAGAAAAAAGTGAGAGAGAAACGCGCGTGCCTTTACACCTTGATGGAATGAAAAATTTATCGGCGCATGTGTATATACACGTGTTATGTAGCAGGCGCGCGCAACGCCGAGAGAGAGTACGTACTCGAGAGAGCGTAAGAGGCTCATTTAATTTGAAAGATTCGTCCTTAGTCTCTGTGAACGTGCCAAGAAGTTCATAAATGAGAAAGAGGAGAGCCGGAATGGCCCAAGAGAGACTGAGTACAGACAAGAGAATTTTGGCTGTCTGAAAATTACTTCATTTCAAAGATGAAATTTTGTATGGTCTACAGCCTTTTTCTCTCTCTCTCTCTCTCGCTCCCCCTTTTTTTTGTTCCTCTCTTGCAGCGTCCAGGGCCAGCGTTACGTCACACCCCTTCCTTCTCTTTCTCTTTTTTTTTATCCTTTAACTCGACAAGAGTTATACAGCAAGTTACAATTTATACTTCCATCCGGAGCTTGACGTGCACGAATTTATGAGCAATAAGATTAAAATTTCAGAAGTTATAATTGAAAGAGTTATAATTAAATTTTTCACGTGGAAAATGTGTGTGCGTATACTTATATACATCAAAGTCTGTATATACCTTTTGTCCTATGCATTAGCTATTGTGCGCGCGCTGTTCAGCTTTCCCGTTTTTCCATTTTTCTTTTTTTTTTAGATTCTGATTCTTTATTACTCTCCGGTCCTTATTTTACTTTGAACTTACCTGAAACAAAAAATGGATAAACTTAGATTAGTGTGATTCTTTTTATTATTCGAGACGCTATAAGAAATCCAATTTTCGTGGAAAAATCTCAATGAAAAATGATATTAAAGACAAAAAAGAAAGAAAAGACGTATATGTATCACGCTAATTCGAGCAATAACGCCTGGAGATATATTTAAAAGAAACGATCCCATCAAACTATCAGTCACGAATTAAAAAGCACCGCGTCATCGTCGTCCTCGTCATCTTCGTCGTATGCAATTGTTTTTGCATTGCTTATTTTTTCTCTCAATCAACATTAACCGCATACACACGTATATGCATTCATTCGAAACATTTATTCTCGGTAGAGCGATTACAAGCGACGCAAGCAAATTACGCTGTGCCGATTTCTCCAACGTTAAACAAAGCAACAACAAAATACAAACAAGAAGAAAAGAAAGAAAGAGCATTAAGATCAAAATTAGTCAGAGAGCACAGAGGTGGCGCATCATTATAAAATAAAAGGTAGGCTACGGAGAGAGGGAAAAAAAGAGAGAGAGAGAGAACGCAAGCAGCAGCAGCAGTGGGGCAAAAACGGGCCGACAAGTATAATGCATTTCTGCGTATAGCGGCAACAGGTTGACGAGAGCCGCGCCACGAGACTCTGCGATCGAGAGCGGGAAAAGCACTCTCGTATACCGGGCTGGGGGGGGGGGGGGCTGGGGGGGGGTGGAAGGGGGAAAAGGTCGGGGATGATTCGCGCTGATGAGCCGGCTATACAGTGGTAGGGAGGTGTACGGAGCAGGAGCAAACGGAAGGTAGTGTGAGAGAGTGATGTGGTGGGTGGGAGGCGGTGGGGGGGGGGCGACAAGAGGGAGACAATTCTGGGAATCCGGCGTGCAATTTATTTGTTTAGCAAGCAGCAGGCAGTAGAGGTGGGAGGAGGGGGGAGAGTTTGTAGATACAGAATGGAAATGAAAGGACGAGAGCAGGCGCGGTTGTACGAGAAAAGGATGGGGGGTGGGGGGAGAGGAAAGGTAACGCAATTAAGCGCGAGGATCTCTACACACAGGCTAGACGTTAAAGCCTTAGAGTTGGGGGTTCGTTATACGCGGAGACGCTGTAAGAAAGGCGCTATTTTCCTCTTTGCGTCCTTTGAGAGAGAGCCAGCTCTGTGTACTAATGGCAGCCCCCCGCTATACATATGCGCGCACGCACATATAGGCGCACGCGCGTACAAAGTCAGGAATTAGCATGAAATAAGACATAAGACCGGCTGAGCTGCGTGAACTCTGTGAGAGATAGATAGAGCCTCGACGGCGCTGCACGCGAGAGAGCCGCTGCTTGGCTGTATTAAAATTAAATAGAGCGCGCGCGTGCAGAGTGCACTGGCACCGGTCTACCACTATATACCACCACCACCACCCCCCAGGGACTTTCTCACGAGAGACTCGCGTTGTGTATGCGCGCGAATGGGAAACCGAGAGATCGATGCGTTGTGCATATACATGAGAGTGCGCGGGGGGATACATGTGTCTGCATGCGAGTGAAAACGAGCCGGAAGAAAGGAAGGAAGTAAGGGAAATTCTCGAGCGATTCTTGACAAATTAGCTGCGCATCTTTTTTTTTCCCCTCTATCTTTCTCCTAATTCGTTTGTTCATTTGTGCCGGCTGAGAGTCTAAACTTGCAAGCTGCTTACCTATCGAGAGAGGGTGTATACATCAGGATATGAAGTTTAGTTGGTGTTATACGGAGAGCGTATAGGTGTTTACGTATCCTAACGCTTTTCCGTGCTTCGCATTAACTGAATTGCTTCGTCTTCATTAGTCTAATGGAATGATATTTGACAGACAGGAAGGCTAGGTTGTCGGAGGAGGAAACACTGAACTGCAGGTTTAAGCAACGTCGTACACACACACACACACACACACACACACACACACACACACACACACACACACACAGAGTAAACTTCCAACTTTTTTTATTCGTCGCATATCTCGGTATTAAACAAATGTCGGATATGAGAAACTGGCCGGCTTAATGACTCTGTCAGACACTTACTCACTCTCGTCGTTGTCGACTGTAAAGGTGAAAGTGCTTAACGAGGTAATGAGCCTTAGCCCCTCTCTTTCTCACACACACACATTCACAGGCGACAAATACATTCTCTTTTTCACTTATAGGCATTGTTAGCTCGGAAAATCATTAAAGAACCATGAGGCCACTTTGCTTTTCTTCTGCCTTTTTTCTCCCCTCTCCCTCTTTATCCTCTTTCTTTTAGTCGATTATGAATTTCGAGCCGAAGAATCCAGCGCCCCCCGATTTTACGTTGCCCGATGCAATTAGGCCGCGTGTATAAGTATACACTTTCGACGAAAGCCCCTGTTTCATAATTGTTAATTATGCTGAGAAATTGTTCGAGCAGAAGTAAATATTATATTAGCTTCTGGACAGGAAGAGGAGGGGGTTGGGGGACCAAAGAGAAACGGGACCGTAAGTAGCCGACAAAGAGTACGCGCGAGCACGGGCCCGTGCCGCTTTTTACGACGCGACTCCGTTTATTGTACACATAAATAAACCATAAGCAAATGCACGAGCATCCGCAACTACCTGTGTATATCTGTGTGTGTATATATAGATAAACAATAAAAGTCGGCTTGTAAAATTAGCAGTTGTTACCGAACTAAACTCCTGACCGCTATATAGCACAGCGCCGCCGCCGCCGCCATCGCGGCCGTTCTCTCTTTCGTAAGGAGATTTACATTTTCGTTAAGCTGCTTTGCTCCGTAAAGCTGCGATGCAAAACTTCAGCCTCTTTTTCTTACTCCTTTTTTACACCCGTTACGCTTCGAGCGACTAAATAATAAATAGCCTTTGTCACGTACATTCTTTAATTGTTTCTTTATTTCTCTTCCTTTTTTTTTCATCGCCGCCCATAAGCCCAGACGTCGCAGTCGTGACGTTGTAGTTTCCTTCTTTTTCTCTCTTTCTCTTTCACTTCTCCCGCAGAGTTAACATTGCTGCGCGAGCTAAGATGCATTAAGCACCTGTTGCAATGCGTTGCCAAAGTGGCTTACCACGCCGCATACCGCATTACGCGACGCTCACCTATACACGTACATACACACGTAGACGAGTCGCGCATATACCACACCAAGCGTGCTTGCTTCTACTTATCCGCTCGGTAATCTCGCGCGCTCGCTCGGATGTATCGATGTGTGTGCATGCGTATATAGCTATACATAGTATACGAAGCTATCCGCGAGCAAGAAGCGCTAGCAACAATTTTTGTCAAATCAGCGCAAACTCCGTTCCGACGTTTTAAAAAGTCCACTCGACTCGATTTTGATGTGCTCAATCAAAAAACAGTTAGCCTAACTGGCATTGCCATCAAAACCTGTCGTTTCACTCTCTCTCTCCCTCCACAATCTCTCTTACGATAGCTATCGATTATTCGGTGTAAAATTGGCCTCGTAAACGAGCCGAAACGGGAGAAATCCGACGAGTGGCTAGTAAAATAGTCAACGGAGCAGAGAGAACGAGAAAGAGAGAGAGCGAGGGGATCCGAAAGAAGGACGGTATTATTAAAATCCTACGGTAGCCGGTGGCGCTCGCTCACGCATTCGATATTTTTCAATCGGACTATACCTGCAGCAGCGAGATTGAGAAGAAGTAGGAGAAGAACGAGGGGGGAAAGGAGAAGGAGGAGGAGCAGGTTTTTTTTACCTGCCACACCAGCAGAGTGAGAGAGAGAGAGAGAGAGAGAGAGAGAGACCGGATAGTCGCTCTCTCTCCCCCTCTTGGCTCTCGCTGTTGCAGGTATAACACGGCGCGCCTCCACGTCCTCTTTCTCTCTCGTCCCGCGTGTAGCAGCTGGAGCTGGGGTTGACTACTCTAAGAAAACGGAGCAGCCTACCTAAAAATTAATTGTCGCTTAACGGCATTTTCGGTATTAAGGACCATATTGCCGTTTACGTAACAGACTTGCGCTTGCAATCAAGCATGGGAAAAAACGTTGGGATGCATAAATTCACGGATTCTTAATTTTTTATTTTTTACTTAAATTTCAATTAAAGAAGTGAAAAAAAAATTACTTAAAATTGTAAAATCTCACATTGGAATACAGCAGATCGTAGTTAAAAAGCTAAAATTATAAAAATTTCATAAGGCAGTAGTGAAACGAAGCATGCGTTAACAATTAAAACATCGATCAGCCGAAAAGATGCACCTACACGAGCAAAAAAGCGTACGCCAGGCAATCATAAGCGATCGCTCGTGCGTTCGCCTGCAGGGCCAAGGCCGCGGCAGCATCCGCAGCAGCGTACAATCGTGAGACGTCTCTCTCTCACTCCATGCACAGAGAGGAGCATGCACGCAACGAGAGACTTACGCATCACGAAGTTGTGTGCGCCGTGACTCACGGCTACAGCGTTGCCGGATCTGGTCCATCCCTCGGCATCTCGTATTACGCGCACGTGTGCGTCGAGCCAGCGGCGCGGCAACGCTGCAGCCCAGTGAGTCGCGAGCCAGGCCACTTCGTGGCGAGTGAGTCGAGGAAGGTCCGCTCTGTTTTCTTAGAGAATCCAACCCCAAGGAGCCCAGAAGCCACTATGCTCGTCCCTCATCTCGTCTCCTCGTATAGACTTGCTTCGCTCGCAAGAGGAACCTGCGTATACGCACACGGCACTCGGTATGTGTGGGTCTTGGGTAAAAGGGATTCTTGTGCGTGTGCGAGTCGAGCATCGGTGGGTTTTCCTCTCCCGGCGACTCACCGTCGCTGATTGGTGTCGCCACGGTGTACAGAATCAAAGCGTCTTTCTCTCTCCCTCATCCTCCTTCTCTTTCTGCTGCTGCGATTCGAGTCAGCGAAATTTTTTTATTTCCGCCATACGTCGCGCCTCGCCGGCTTTTTATATAATCGCTACAAAACTGCAGAGGAAGAGAGAGGAAAAGGAAGGAAAAGGAAGGTGGGAGGAGTAAAAAATACGCGTATTCGAAAGCAGTCCAGCGTGATGGCCGACGATCTCGAGAGACTGAGAGAGTGAGATCGTAATTTGAGTGCATGGTAGATAACAGAGAGAGACCAAGAGGGCAAGAGAGGGAGAGAGAGAAAGAGGATAGTCAATGGAGAGGCGAATAATGGGACAGCCTCTCTCTCCTCTATCTCCGCACCCCCGCTCTCTCACAACTCCTCTGTGTGTGTATGTCTGTCGTCGGAGCGCTGTCAGCTTCCGCGACTATCGACCTATCGCTTGCACACTAGCGCTTGCAAATTATCGCGCGCGTTTGATCGCAAAAGGATGAGGAGAGAGAGAGAGAGGAGGCTTGAATCAGGAGCGTGTAAATGCCACGTTGCCGCATTACAGGCCGTACGCGCGATAATTAAAACGACACACGGCACTGCATTTCTCTCCCGCTCTCTGGCAGTGTATACAAAATCAGAATTTCCAAAAGGCAGCGCAGACGTACATAAAAGGGACGAGATTTTCGATTAGCTCGCGGCTTGGCTTTTGATTGGCAGAATTGTATTTTCGAATGATATTCCGGTTTGCGTGTGTGCCTGCCACAGTGCGCGGGCGACAAAAAATGAATGATTTTTATCCTAAATTATACATGATCAGCAGAGGAGGGAAGAAGAGGGAGAGGGTGTCTCTGCCACAATACAATGCGTATATATAGGCAGGGTATGTGCATATAACTTGCGAGCGAAAGAAGAGACGGCAAGAGAGAAGGATATGCGCCGGTGGATGTGTAAGCTTTTCCGAAGGGTCTTAAATAAAGTAGCGCGAAATCCACTTGAGAATTGACAAGATTGGCATTGGAGATTCCTTCGGCGCCGGCGGTTGCAGTGAGAAAATTTGCGAACTGACGTGCCGGCTTACGTGCTCTCCCTCTCTCCTCCTATGCTTCCTCCTCCTCTTCGCAGCCTTCTCTCAGCGCGCTGGTATAGCAGCCAAAGCAGCAGCAGCAGCAGTCGCAGCAGTAGTACAAACATCGTCTCTGGCGTCTGTGGTGCTGCTGCTCGCGCTCACGGCTCTCTTTCCCCCCACGTGGGAAACATAAATTTCCCTCAACTCTCGCTCTCTTAAGAACTTTTCCGCGATTTGCGCCCGCTGCAAAAACGTATAAAGAAGTGACTGCTGCCGCTCTACTCTGTGCACACCGCCCCAGAAACTTACACCATGGCTTATTTTAGCCTTGCTCTTTCTCTCTCAACTCTCTTTCTCTACTGCTGCTGCTGCTACTGCTGCCAGCCTCTTAACGACCATACAATGCAAATTGTTCCTTCAAATTGCCCGGCAATCACATAACTGCGCTTTCGCTCTCGAGTACCAAGAGTTGCATTAAATAAAATTTACCGAGTTAATCTCCTCCCAGCCCTCTCCAGCTCCTTGTCCCTCCTCCCGCGTGCCCACCTCTCCTCTTTCTCTCTCTCTCCATTCCAGTCCAATTCTCTCTAGAATGTCTCTCGTTCTCAACTACATTGTCGTACAACTTGCCCTCCTCCTCCTCCACCCTCTTTCGCTCCGCCCCTTAATCCCAAAATATCATCGATAAAACTAATTACACTCCTTTCCTCAAAATCCCCGCCATATATTTTCCGCGCCAACTCTCTTTCAGTCAGTCCAACAACCCAGGAATCTCGTCTATTTATAAAACCATACGATTATTTAGCCAGATGTTGGAAAGCTGAGTTTACGCAAAGTGTGCGCAACAGCAGCACCGATATACACATATACCCAGTTTTTTTTATATATACGTACATGCCTGAGCTTTGTGTATGGCGAAATTCGCCGAAAAGCTGCTCTCTCTCCTACCGCGAGATTTAACGCGCTGAACTTTGTTTTTAAAGGCTCATAACAAATGTAAGCTAATATACAGTCAAGTTCAAGAATTAAGCCTATCCAGGCGCGAGAGCGCGCTTGCATGTTTCTATAAAGCACCGCCCGCGAATTTCAACTTCCCTATATGTGTGTATACCCTCTTCCCTTCGCTCTATCCCCCCGGCCCGCCGTTAGCTAATTTAAGCTTTACCGCTTTGTGGCCTCTCTCGGGCCTTCCCAACTCTCACCCCTCAGTGCTCCCGACGTGATAAAGAGCGCGCAAGGCGAGCAATAACGAGAGCAGTAAGTGCGCACCGTATACGCCGATCCGGTTATCAACAACCGCTGTAAATTAGTCTTCTATGTGCTCTCGGCATACCGCGCTAAATGTGCTACGTGCATTGTACGAAATTAGGCGCATTGAGAAGGAAGAGGAAAACAAAAATAAGAGCAAACGAGAACTAAACAAGAGCGAGATATCGACGGAAATGTACACACAAACATGATTATCGTTAAATTGGCTTGTGCTTTGTTGCTTTTTTTCTTTTTTTTTTCGCTTAAATGACGTGTTTTCACGGTAAGTTCGGAAAAATGATAGGCGCGCGCGAGAGCGCACGAGGCTAGTAAAGTGGTAAGAAATCAGTATAACGCACGCAAGGTGAATACGAAGTGGCCGAGCGTAGGGTCGGTGGGCCGGAGAGGCGTGAGCGAGAGGGGGGGGGGGAGGGATAAGGACGATTTTTTTTTCACGCTCCGAATAGTGTGGGTGAGCATCAGAGGCCTTGAGTAAAAAGAGAGATAGACGGCGGAGGGAAAGAAAGAGAGCGGATATCTTTTTCGGGTTTAAATGCCTGGAAAATCGGCTGGCCGACACAAAGAAAAAGAGTTTAGAAAGGCCTGTGTAGCTGCAGCTCACTTCTTTTCTCTCTGAGCCCCGGCTATTTCGCATGGAAACCAATCGCATTGGAATTTCGAATACGCGCTCTCGCTACGGCGCCTTTAACCATACTAGACGGAGAGTCTTGCGTATACATCCATGTACAACACACGTACTACGTACGTACGTAGGTACACCAATTTGCTATCGAGAACAAGCCATTTTTGAGCTGTTTTCTTTAGCTCCAGGTTAAATTGTTCTTACGTCAACAATGAGTCCTCTCTCGCGTATTAATATTTATGACTCTCCGATCGTTGTGCAGTACAGCTTACTTATAATCGAGCTAGCTTCCTACATATATCGATCGATCTCTCTCTTTCTATCTCTGGATTGCAATTAAATATTCAATAAAACGATCCGACTAATCAAAGTCCGGGCGATATAAAAGGTTGCTGGGAATTATTCAGCAATGATTCCAGCGTCTATCGCAACGAGCTAGGGGAGAGAGAGCAAGGAGAAGAAGAGGACGAGGTAGATAGAAGGAGTAAAAGTGACATTCTTGAAAATTAAATCAATTGTTGTGTATATATGAAGCTCCCGAGGGGGAGAAATGACGCAGACTCGAGCTTCTGAATAAGTCATCGTCGGTCTATTGCTATTTGAATTTTCTCCTTGCCTCCCTCGTTTGAGAGAAGCAGAGAGTGAGGCAGAGAGAAGCAAGCCGCAAGGAGAGAAAGCGGGAAAGTACAGAGAGGCTCACGTACTCGCTGTTATTTTCTTCGCCATACCCTCGATTATAAAACGTGCGACTCACGCACTGCTGCTGCTGCTGCTGTTGCTCACCTCGCAGCAGCTCATACATCATGCATCGACACATGGAATTCGCAAAAACGTCACACCCTGTTGCGCTTTCTCACCTCGATTTCGATAGCACGTACAGGTGTACGCGCGCGCGCCCATGCAATATACTGCGACCATTTAATTCCCTCGAGCAATTATCGTGAAGAATCTCTCTCTCTCTCTCCGAGCAATTATGTACGAGCTCTGAAAGTTCGGAAAATTATCCAGTGCTTTATATGTACAGTACCAGTCCCTCGTGGCTATCTCTCTTACGCCCGATTGCCCCGGGAATGCGGGAGGGAGGGAGATTGACAAAGGCAGAAACGAGAGTGAAACTAGAAATTTACCGTGACTGGCATATTGGGCACTAAGTGCTTCGCGATAACAGCGCAATGAGCCTCGACCGAGTCGTCGTTTGTATATACATATATACGGTATGCCTTTGACTTGATCGTTGGACCAAGCGCACGTTGGACGATGCTTAAGGCTTGGGAAATTAAAATTGTGTAAACAGGCTTTTGTTATTGTTGCAGGCTCTCGCGCACAGCCGAGAGGAAATACAAGGAGATATCGCGAGCGCGAGGTGTTTCAACTTGGTTTTGTAATTGTAATAAAATCAAGGCAGAGAGGAACGCGCTGGGGGAGGAGGGAAGTCGTTGTTGTCTATACTGCCACTACGGGCTTATGAATTATTGTGAAATTTGCATTTTTCCCGTCAAATTAAAAAAGTAATCTCCGGAATATTCTTGACTTTTTAAATTAATAATATTAAATGATGGAGTCTTTAAAATAAACGCTGTTAAATAATATAATAATAATTAATTTTAAATTTCATAAAATAATATAATTATTGCGCATTAAAATAATAATTAATGTTAAAATGACGTAAATATACAATTTATATTCATTTATCGTTCTGCTTCTTTTTTCTTTGTGAAATCAATTTTGTAATGACGATGCAGAATTTTTTTCTGGATAATGCTAGAATTTTGTTTGAATTACGATAAAAATGAGAAGAAAAATCAATGATTCACAGGCGAGCACGAAGTGTGCCCAGTGACAAATCACGTAATTCGAAAATTGTTTCTACCTCGTGTATATCTTACAAAGTTGTTCTTAACTGCGAGCGTACAGCGCAAAAGTGCCGGTAGGCGATATGTTGGACGTACGAGCGCACGTAAAAATTGAAAAATTTGTTATGTGCATTTCTAATTCTGAGAATTCGTTTTTATTTTCGTTCGGGTACGTGTGTACATGGCTTAAAATTATTTAAAAATATACAGACTTCAATATTTATAAATTTATCGTTGTTTTTCAGCTCTACGTACACACGTTCGAAACATCAAACAAAACCTGTATGAATTTATTGAAAATGGACGTATGTTCATACATAAATATAAATACAATTCGCTTTATAAATACGCACAATTTACTTTATGAAAAATTTTTCAATTAAAAACTTTCGTGAAACATTATGTGAAAATTTCAATCTTTATTCGTTAATTAGAAAATTTCATAGGTAGGATGGCGAAATTGTAACTACAATTTATGTTCTCACATAAATTATAATTATAATTTCATATAAATGCTTCTTTAACGAAATATACGAATAAAATAAAATTTTGAGGAAGTTTAATGCTATAGAGAGAGTTGGCAGGGGAGCAGCAGTTTACTTTTACGCGAGTTCGTATTACAAAGCGAATTTAACTCGCTGGCTGTTGCTTGGTAAGTAAAGGCCAATAAGTATTCAATTAGTTTAGTGCGCAATACGTGCCACCGAGAGAGCGAAAGAGCCACGCATAAAATACGCATTAAAATAAATCCTTAATTCGATTTGCGCAAGTCGGGACAAAAAACCGACGAGGCCACAGCAGCGCGAAATATCCCCCAATATTCCATCTCGGCAGCCTTATCCTCGCCCATTCCAAAATCCCCTGCTTATCTTTGGAAAATATTTATCAAAATACATGAGAAATTTTCGCATCAACAGGAGCGTATGAAGCAGAGAAGAAGGATTGAGAACGGTGCTGCTGCTGGGCTGCTCTCGGTGCGAGCTCTGTTGGAGAGATAAAAACCCGAGGAAAAATAAACGCAGACGCGGGAGTAAGGTTATAAGGAGCTGCGAGAAAGAGAGGGAGTCGCCGCGAAAGAAGGAGGAGCGCGAAGAGAGATAGAGAAGGAGAGAGAGAGGCAGAGAGAGAGAGAGAGAGAGAGAGAGAGCCTTACTTCACATCACCTGCGTCGCCATATTATAGGACGCATATACGTGCATTACGTACGCTAATACACAAGCACACGGGGATCGACGTCCCCCTCCTCGATTCCCTATATAAGCCCCGCTCCAGCACACACACACACATGAGCAGACACACAGGGAGAGACGTACAGTCGCAGCAGTAGACCAGGAGCAGCCTTGGCGGTTCCCTCTTATATACTTACAGCACAGTGCTCAGGCCGCGCGCGTATGGATGAAACGCGCGCGCGCACACACAGACGAGAGCGCGCGCGCCCCGGGCCGCCGTCTCTCTCTCTCTCTCTCTCTCTCTCTCTCTCTCTCTCTCTCTCTCTCTCTCTCTCTCTCTCTCTCTCTCTCTCTCTCTCTCTCGCTGGCCCAGCGAGTGTGTGTGCAAGAGAGAGACGGAACGAGCGCGAGGAGAGCGGCGCTCTCGTGCTCCGATCTACATGGAGTCCCTCGGCGGCGCGGTTCTGCACAATAATATCCAGCGTATTAAAGGCACCGAGAGAGAAAGAGTCAATCGTATTAGTATTGTAACTCTCTGCCATTTGCGTCCTCTATCTCCTTCTGCCTCTGTCCCCCTTTTTATTTCTTTATGTTGTTCTAAGCTCGTTCGATTCTTTTTTTATATTCAAGGGCGTCAAAGAATATGATCCTACCCGTTACATGTAACCGGAGTTAAAAACCGCAGAAAAGTACGTTGTCTCATCCGCGCGTGGACAGAGTCACGTACATGTACTTGCCAAGCCGAGATTTCATCTTTCTCAGATTCGATAAGAACAAGCTTTTCCGCAGAATCACTGTGCATATGTGCAGCTTTGATTCGACAACAAACGCGAGAGAGCATAAAACGTTAAGAAAATCTGAGCGGGTCTCTCGCGTGCACGCGATCTCGCGGTTATAACGATCGTGACAATCGTTTGGGAAGGCTATCGGCCGAAACGAGGCCTTCTCTCTCTGTCTGACTTATATTGTACGAATTCGGCAAAGTTCGCATGTGAGACATTGAAAGGAGCCTAGCAATGGAGAGAACGAAGCGGGGGGGAGTAGGGGGAAGCTGGTGGCGAGGAAAGGAAGAAAAATGGAAAAGGGAGTAAGGGATAGAGAGAGAGAGAGAGAGATGGAGGGAATAGAGGAAAAGAAGGGAGGGAAAAGGAGCGAGCGAGTCTCTCTGGCCCGGCCCTGTGCGCTATGGGCAAAGAAAAGCTGGCAGCGCACAAAAGGTACGACGAACAAAGACGCTCATTTTCGAGAGGCTCGGCTGAACTTTCTTAGAGGGACTGTACGGAGGAAAAGAGAGAGGCGGCCCCCGATGTGTATAGTCTGTGCCGCACCACCGCCGCCACCACTACCACAGAGCCACAGCAGCCGCACCGTCGCTCGCTTGCTTGGCTAACTGGTTGGTTCTCTCTCTCTCTCTCTCTCTCTCTCTCTCTCTCTGGCTCTCGGTTCACGGCTAAACTGATACAAGCCTGCAGTCTCCGATTTCCTTCACGGATTTTTATCGCCCGTTTTCCCCCGCCGCAAGCCCCTCTTGCCCTGTTCGCGCCCTGGCTTCTACTTCTGCTGCTTGACCCCCACCATCGGCACCTGGTTCGCTCCCCTCCCCGCCACCACCCCTTTTCCCGTCAGACGCGCACTTAGTCGACGGCGGCGGCGCGGCTCAAGTGTATGTATACGTGAAAGACGAGCCTAATTTTGATTAACCGACCGCGAGAGATCTGCTTCAACTCACTCTATATGGCTTCGCTAGCGCTCCAGATACACGGGCTCGAATTTATTTTCCATCGTCCATTTTCTCTCCTTTTTTTCCTCTTTCTCTCGTTCACTCCTCCCTCTTTCTCTCCTTTTCACTTCAGCGGCGTTTAATGCTCATTTATTTACGAGCTCGCTAATTTTAAGCCGGCCTCTGACAAATATGCCTCGATTCTCTTTGTTATAAATGGAGGCGCGCGAAATAGCGATAAATCTAGGTTGGAGCAATTTAAAAATGAAATCTTTTAAATTGTGCCCCGCGCGAAGAGAGCGCGCGCGCACATTGATGGCCAATAGGCCAATCGTGTATGTATTATTCAAAATTTCCGCTTTCGAGAGTGATGCAAGTGGGAGGGATGAGGGAAGTGTTATTCCCGGAGAACGTATGTGTTTGTATATATATTGACTTTCGCGAGAGTGAAAGCAACGACAAAGGAAGAGCGAGAGAAGTGCAACTGATATAAACTGAAATCGAGAAAGAGAGTCTCGCGGCTCGAGATAAACAAAAGCTCGAGGGAGCGAGAGAGAGAAGAAAAAAAGCAATGATGTTTATAAGATTCAACCGGTTATATTTACATTTTGTTTATCCCGCCAGGCGCGCCTTACCAGCGACAAGCCTTTCGTTTCTCGCAAAAGGCACGTCGCGCGTTTACTTTTTCCGTAAATAGCCGGTGTCTCGGAGTCTCCGGGCTCTCTTCGCATTAAATATTATAAAGCGCGCGCCGCGAGCGGACCGCTAAAAAGAAACGGTAAATTAAAAACAAAACAAAACAGCGAAAAAAAAAGGTGAGGCCCGAGGAAAGCGGAGAAAGAAAACGGCCAGCAGGGAGACAAACATACACGCGTTGCTTATATTCTACGTACACGCGAGCGAATAAAGGAACGAGAGAAATTAATTAAACAAAACGCGTTCGCACTTTGGCGTTTACGATGTGACTAGGTGTAAGGTAAAAAAAGAGAGACAAAAAAACAACGACCGAGCTGGCGTGAGTTGAGGGACACGTTATTCAAATTGCGTGTGACTATAAGGTGAATAACTATGGGCTATTACGAGTCGCAAAGAATAAAAAAAAAAAACAAAACCTCGACACGCAGAAAAAGAGAGCGAGCGTATGAAACATCCACAGCGTTATACATCCAGGATACGTAGGTACACAAAAAATGTGCCGGCGGACTAATTAAAAGTAGTGAGTCAAGCGTTCGCCGCTCTCTGAGTAAGAGAGGAGAGCCTCGCCGCATATTCGTATAAAAGGATCCTGTCTGTACCAATAAACTCGCCGATCAAAAGAATGAGATAATCGCCGCAGGCTAGGAGGGGGGGGATAAGAGCGCCCGGGTGGAGGTAAATGGTTTGCGGCTAGTTAGCTGTGAGGACACATACCGATGCTTCCGATTTCCGGAGTTATTCGGCGCCGATTCCTCCTGGCGCTGCGTCCGCCTTCATCAACGGCAATGGGGCTCTGTGGCGGCCGATGATACTACACTCGCACTTTGGCTCCGATCCTTGGATCCGCGGATTGTAAGAATTGCCGGGGAGGGGGTGGGGAGGAGGAGGTAAGCAGCCGCTGCCGGCGGCGCTATATCCGTATATGTAGAAGCACACTCTCACACGCGCACAGAATATACTCGATGTTGCAGAGGCGGTGCGGAGCCGTTGAGCCGGCGCCAGGCTCTCTTTCAATTGCCTACGCTCTTGCAGGGCTGCTCCTCATATCCAAGGCATCGCACCTCGGAGCGTTATCCCGAGGTTCGCGAACGTCGCGCCGCAGAAGCGAGCAAACGAACGCGCGGGAGCTGCAGGAGGGGGGCAGCGAGAGAGAGATATATATGTACACACAAACGCACACGCGACGACGAGGGGAAACAAGGGGGGGAAAGGGACAGACAGCAGGAGCTGCTGCTGCTGTAGCTGCCGCGCTGTTTTATACGGGTGAAAGCACACACACGATAGTAGTACGACGACGAGTACGGGCCGACGGCGAGAAAAACAGCGTTACAGGAGGAACGTGCGCGCGCGCGACGGCGGTCGGTTCGCAACTGCCGCCGCAGAGCGGTCTCTGAACCGAACTGCGCGCCCGCAGTTCCCCTTCCCTCCGCGCCGCGCTGCCAAGCTTGCCTCCTACTCCTCGATGCCGCCGCCGCGCCGGACGACGGCGGCGCGCGGGCAGCAGCGGCAGCGGCTCATGCACCGAGAGAGCGCGAACGGTGAACGTGCAGAACGGCGACGCGAGGTCGGCTGCCCGCACTCCATAATCCCCTTGGCCCCCCTCCTCCTACATGTGCCCTGGCCCCGTACTCTCGATGACTCTGGCCGAGCGCTCCTGCTGCAGCTCTCTTTCTTTCTCTCTCTCTCGCGAGTTGACTGCTGCTGCAGCCGAGCAGAAAGAGAGAGAAGCAAGTTCATTCGGTGCTCTCTGCCGCGTCGCTTATCCATACCCCGCGCAGAGTATATTTCCCCCGCCTCGCTCTCTCTCTCATCCTTTCATCTATTCATGTGCACATACACGCTCTCTCTTACTCTCTCGTATGTATATATATATCCGACTATTATTCCGTCTTCATTTACTTTGATGCTCCTTCACTCCTCTACGCTCACTCTCTTACTGTCGTGTGCGGCCGCTAAAGTCACCGCATCAGAGCTATATACGTGTGCTCTCTTCCATTCATCCGCCCTCCTTATATACATATATTTTGATATATACTTTTCAGATAAAGCAGATTACAAAAGCCGCCGCAAGCGCGACCACACGCGTGCGACAAAACTTTTTCTTTCAACTTCCGTTTTACTCTTTCTTATTATTGCGACTCTGTGGCTTTTACACTGTCAACAGTTTATTCGACGCAAGATCGAGAGCGCGCGATTTTCGCGCTCGTTACGAGAGTTACGTAAATATTTTTAAGTTTTCTCATAACCGCTCTCGTCGCTCCTCTTTTTTCATCGATAACCGGACAGGGTAAGGAGAAGAAAATTGAAAGAAAGAGTAGAAAAAGGGATTAATACACGATGACAGGGCGAACGATAGCAAGATCGAGGATGGAAGAGAGCAGAGACGATAGAGAGAAAAAGTTGTGTTTGTCGAAGGATGTGTCGCTGGCCTCTAGCCCCCCTGTCCGTCCCGCTTGAGCCTATTTGCTTATCTGACCTTTTTATTCGACACTTGACTCGACGTCGGCGACGTGGGCGACGCTACTCGCTCTTATTTCCCCCGAGAAAGAGAGGCTATAAGGATATAGAAGAGAGCGAGTAGGCGTGTGCGGAGAGGAGACGGAGAAAGAAACGGCTACAACTTCCTCGGGCGGCAAAGACGACGTTAGGCCAGAGCGGAGTCGCGCAACTTTATTTCACCTTTTCGTTTTAGCGCCCGCCAGCCTCGATACACCGTACACACACGCGTGCTCTTGTAATACACGTATAGCGGTGACTACACCGCGGGAGGATATTTATCGGAGCAAGTCCACGTCTGCGTATAAGACGATCTATATCCCCCGTGCGCGCTTCTCTCCTTCCTCTTGATATCTATTAAGCGGCAATCTCGCGTAGGCTCATAGAGATCGGCCAACGCGGTATATGGCCAGTTCCGAGAAGAAAAAATAAACAAGGCGTCTACTCGGCTAAATGACGCAACCTTTGCTACCGATCTCTTGCTCGCTCGCTCCGTGTAAATATTAAAATTCTAACGTGCGCGTATGTTTTTATGTGTGCACATGCATATACATAATATAAATTGGATCAGGGAGAGAGAGAGCGGTCGCGCAAGCGAGAGCTGCCAGACTGCCTGTCGCTCTCTCGCCTCCGCTGCATATACACGCTCTGGCCCACGGCCGTATCAGCTCCACAATGCGCTGCTCGGCTGTGTGTTGCAAAATCGGAAATTCCGCGGAAGGAGCTGGACCGACGAAGAGAGAGAGAGAGAGAGAGAAAAACTAGGCTCAATTACGTATACATAACAGCGAGCGAGCTCTCGAGCCGCGCGTTGTGCTCTATATGTGCTACTGGCCACTTGTCGCGAGTCAAGGTTGACTCCGACCGCCGATTCGTTGATTGGCTTGCTGCGACAAACTCGACATACGGGAATATCGACGAGAGAAAAAAAGGACAACGAGCTAATCGCTGCCGTAGCTTTCTCTATCTGGCTCTCTCTCTCTCTCTCTCTCTCTCTCTCTCTCTCTCTCTCTTACTTTGTGTATATATATACGTTGCTATATCGAGTGGCGAAACCCATCTCGCTGACTCGTTGATATGCTCGATTGGCGACTGTCGATATACGAGGAGCGGAGGAGGGGCAACGAGAGGAGAGAGAGAAAAAAAACGTCTAAGCTTTCTCCCCCTCGCTTTATACGAAGCACGCGCTGCTGTTTCTGATAGCTATTGCTGCTTGAAAAGCGTTTTCTTGTAAAGTGCCTAACAGCGAGAATTTTTCGACCTCGCCTCGATATCGTTTCGAATCATGACGACACGCGCCTTTTTAATTTTACCTGGTTTTTTTTGCAGCTACTCCGGGTGTGGATGGGGAGATTTTCCCTTTTTTTGTTTTATGCAACTTGGTAATTTTTATTTTTTTTATGTTATACGAATTCGAATGATTGAAATCGCGTTTCAATATTTAATGGAGTTTCAGATTTCTGTTGGGTTGAAAATTATTATTTCTTTTTTTTATGGTTTTCATATGCCATTGTTTTAGTTTAATAAAAATATAATATCGACAGGGGCAAACACATATTTTTAAAAAACAAAAAAAAAGAGTTTGCTAATGTATTTGAAAGGTGAAAGAAAATATTTACTTTTAAGCATAACAGTATTGCCGTAATCGTATTTGCATACATTTTTAATCAATTTATTAAAATTCATTCATTTGGTTTATTATATTTTGAAGACTTGTAATTTATTAAAACAAATTTTGTGTATATTTTTTTAATTTGGATTTTTTTACCACTCCACGAGTTCAGAAGCGGGTAAACATTTTTGTTGTTGGTATATTCTTGAAAAATGGATGTTAAATAATAATTAAACAGTTCTGTCGACAGCTTTCCAGATTTAGAGCAGATCACAATATTTTTATATTTTTCTTGGAGAATTTTTACTTGTAAATCCACTCTAGGTCAAAAAACACCCTTGGGTTGATGCAAGCAGACTAGGAACTTAGGAATTAAGCAACCTGCACTTGCAGTGATTGTATACTGGGCTGTCTAGCTGTGAGTAACTTTGTTTACGTCTCCAAGATCAACATCAACTGTTTTTTGCCGGTATGTTCATATGTTTGTTGTATGTTAGTTCGGTACTCACAACTCATTTGATTTGTACTGATCATATAATTTTTGTGTACAGTCAGTGATTGAATGTCATTTTGAAATTCTAGACATTTTTGAAGAATCAGATCAAGAGATTTTGCTTGAGTGGATTTCACGTATCTGAATTATGTAGAAAGAACCTATGACTGTCATAACGCATGCAGACAGTAACACGTGCGCGTTCGCTGCAACAAGTTGCCGGGTTGTGCGTGTTTTGTATTTGTGCTGTTCTCCCACTCCGTCCTCATCATCAACATCATTGTGATATCCCTCGTCCTCGCTAACTGGCCGCCACAGTCGTCGTAGTCGTCTTCATCCACACTGCTTGGCTACCGCAGTTAACGTCGTCGTAGTCGTCCTCGTTCTAGCTGCCGGCCGTCGCAGTTATCGTCGTCGTAGTCGTCATCGTCCAGGCTGCCTGGCAGCCGCTGTCAACGTCGTCCAGTCGTGCTGTTCGTCGTGTTCGTCGCAGTAGCTTTCTCTACCTGGCCATCTTCGTTGCTGGAGTACAAGGTTCCCCCCAGCTACTGTATTGTCAGGTAATATTGCTTTTAAATTAATGAAATAAGGTTAGTTGTTGACATTAAATTGTTTTGAATTGTATACCTACAGCATTGAACAAAGAATAACTTCATAATTTATTATCTAAATTAATATTTTCTTTTATTTATTTTATATCACTCTAACTTAAAAATCGCAACTTTGAAGTGATTTTTAGGCTCTCGTGGTATAAAATATCGTATGACACTGGCGGGAAAGTCTTTTTTTAGCGCATAATTATATTTATTAGCCATGTTTTTTAGCGCGTCCTTATATAAAAAATACACTTTCCCGCCAGTGTCATAATATACCTACTATATTATTAAATTTTATTTTAAAAGTAATTTTTTTTTATTCTTATTGCATTGGCAGGTTACTTGTTCAACATGCTAAAACTGAACTTGTTCATCATCCTTAAACATGGCTGGCAGAGGTCGACAAGCAATACAAGACAATTCATATAGAAGACTAATTAATGGACTACCTTATGCTATTCAAACATTCATGTTAAGTGACTGCAGACATGCAGTTTCAGATATTGAACGCCAAACACAAGCTCTGGCTCCACAAGCAGAGAAGGTGGATTTTAATAGGCCAATGGTGAAGCAGATAGTAGAATATTTTTATATCCATACTGATACTGCCATGACTGTAGAACTAGCAGGCAAGATTGCAGTAACAGTGTTGTACAAGCTGTACAATCCTGCATTTGCTGCCAAAGAGATATACTCTAGTTATAAAGAATTACTGTCAGTATATTTAACTGCCATGTCAATATTTTGTACTCAAAAGAGCTTCACTGATGTTGATATCAGAGGAAAGTTTGATTCTTGTGGATACACCCTTGTAGGTATTGAGATCACCGAAGCTAGAGTTAACCAGATGTTTAATGATTGCATAGATGACCTTCTCACTTACATGACCTTACCTCTTCAGTACAGAACCAATTGGCTATGTTTTTTAGTCCTAGTCTTTACCATGCTTTTATTATTGGTTAAACGTTTGAGTAATCAATCAATCCAAGAATGGTACAAAAGAAGATGGAACGCATTTGCTGCTCAATTAAGGATCAAGTTCCCATCTCAAAACTGCACCTGTCCGCCTCTTATTAACTGTGAGTTACTCAACACAATTCTCAGTGCACATCACCCACCTAGAAATGCAATACTCAAACTATTTAAAGGATTAGCACAGAGTGTGTATGGACCTTACAAGGCGATCATTAACAACATGTGGTGGACAAATGCGGGTCATATAGCGCTGATATCCTCTCTATGACCATATTCACAGAAGAAGAGAAAAGAATATTAATAACAGCATGGGAATTCTTAACAGTTATACCGGAAGAAGACAGACCTTTTGTGAGGTTGTTAAAACCCATAGAGGAATGCAATCCTATAGCATCTAAACATTTGCATAACTGGACCATTGCAGCCAGAACCATTGTGGAAATGACCAATCCAAACATGCAGAACTATAAACTACCCACAAACACAAAGGGAAGAATGATACAAAATGCAGTAGAGAGTTACCTCACTACCAAATACAGGATTGGGAAGTCTTAATGCTGCAGGAATAAATCTTAATCCCAGGTCAAAAGAACTGCTGATACAACGTCTCTCAGACATAGGAACAGGTGTAGACAATATACAAGATGAGATGGCTGACTTGCCTCCATTAAGAATATAAGACTATATATCTTACTGTTCCTTAAAACAATAGCATATATACCACCACTAAGGTCCAATACTAATTAAGTAAATGGAAATTATTTAAACTTATAATTTAAATAACATTAAATGTAAATGCGATTTAGAAGAGCTAATTTAAATCAATTAATTTTGTTCAATAAAAACATTTTAATATAGTTATCGTTAAGCTTCTTCTTTCCATCAATAAAAAAATTGAAGATAAAAGGCAACAATAATAAAATTGCAGAGTATTTTCCAGTGTTCTTTGGCACTTTCTTTTTTTATGAGTGAAAAATGTTTGTCTAATTTAGTTATAATATTCAACAATTTTTGTTTGTATCTGTTCAGTTTCAAAATCGTAACAATGTTCAAAGTTGAGCGCAATGCTGATGTGTCGCGTTGCCAGAGATTTGTTTCATCGTTCTTAGATTTCTAAACTATACGCGCTTTTGTAAAAAAAATGAAAAAACGATACAACGTAATTCGTGTTTTTGTACTAATGTGCACCAGGATGCACACTATCCTATATTGTTAATATTATTTTTATGAAATTTGAGTGCTTAACCAATTATAGCTATCAAGAGTATGATGATTATCACCTCTCATGGTGTAATAAAAGTGGAAGGAGAGCGATCGTTTTGACGATACGGAATAAGTTATAACGCTATTTTCTGTGATAAGCATCCTTAGGCATTTAATCTTGCCTGAAGAGGTCGGCGTACTGTCCGACGAAACGTCGCAAATAAAATTGTGTACAAGTTTTTTGCCTCTCGATCGCTCTCCTTCCACTTCGATTATAGCTATATTTATGCACTTTTAAGTAAAAATTTCATTAACATATGGAGCATTTTTGGTTCACTTCAGACTGTAGCGAAAACTATCCCATTTGGCGATCTCGCAGCGAAGACTATCTCATTTGGCGATTTTGCTTAAAATCTATATATATCATGGATAAGTTGGTAAATTTAATTTTTTTCCCCGACAATATTAATCTTTACAACTTAATGAACAAGATGCACCTTTAAAAATTCCAAAAAAGCCACTTTTAAGCCGGAATTCTTAAGTTATTTAACGTACAAAATTGATGAAATCCTGAAATGGGATAGTCTTCGCTGCGAGATCTGAAAGGGGATAGTCTTCGCTGCGAGATCTCAAACGGGATAGTCTTTGCTAGGACCTTTCTTCGAGGGTTTTTCTTCACTAGCAGCGACGATTTATACATGAATATATAGGAAATATTTGCTAATATTAATGGGTAAGCCTGGAAAACAATTTTTTATCGGATTCGAATGATTGAAATCGCGTTTCAATATTTAATGGAGTTTCAGATTTCTGTTGGGTTGAAAATTATTTTTTTTTTTATGATTTTCATGCGCGATTGTTTTAGTTTAATACAAATAAAATATCGACAGGGTCAAACACATATTTTCAAAAAAACAAAAAAAAGTTGCTAATGTATTTGAAAGGGGAAATATTGAAAGAAAATATTTACTTTTTTGAGAATAACAGTATTGCAGTAATCGTATTTGCATACATTTTTAATCAAATTATTAAAATTCATTCATTTGGTTTATTATACTTTAAAGGCTTGTAATTTATTAAAACAAATTTCGTGTATATTTTATTTCTATTTGTTACGTTTCAATCAATCGCATATTGGATTATTGATGTAAACAAGCGTCAATGTCAGTCTTGAAATAAGAGATTGAGCATGCGTTTATGTGTTCAATAAAAATGATTTATTATTTCAAAAATTTTTGTTGATAACAGAAAATGCATAAAAATATAAAATAATTTAAAAAAAAAGAACTATCTCTAAAATTTTAGCGTATTGACAAACATTGCAAAACACCTCTGTTTACAATACAGGCATTCTCTTGATCGTTTTTGTTTTCTTCACAATGAGACTGTTACTTGAAAATTCGTTACAACTAAGAAAATTGATAGATCAGCTTATCCCTCATCTCTGCACGTCGGCATTCTGACACTTCATTTTCGCAAGTGCGTGATTCTAAGTACATACATCAAACGCGACGCGAAAAACAGGCACGCACGACATTTATGCCATTTTACGTAAATTAAAACGTATTTATTTTCTCCGTAAACAGATTGATGGACACATTTTTACTGAGCTCTTAAAAATTACGATATATCGGTATGTACAAATATAAATACCAGTGCACCTTTAAGTAAACTAATTTCCTCGAGAAGCTTCACTTGCACTTTTGCAATTAAAACTGCAATTAGTTCGCTCCAAAAAGGAAAAGAAAATTAAGTTTCATTTATTCTGTTGCTCGTATTAAATATACGAAATCTTTCACTCTTAAACGATTACACTGTATACGTTAATCTTCTCAAACTCTGGTAAAGAACGTACAATGACTATCATATATATTTTCTTACATTTCTCAATTTTTTTTCTTTTATTTTTTCTTAATAATTGTTAAATCTAGAGAACCAATGGAATGTGTATATTGTTTCAACGTACGAGGGGACAATCATAACTAAAATTTTATAATGACTTTATCAGTACTCGTGTGTAATTGCGTTTATCTGGATGTTGATACGGATATTGGACATTGAACAATGGATTAACTTTATCGAGTTTTTTTTAAATTTCTACCAACTGGGGCGTGACACGTACCTTATTTGATTGAATTTAAACGCTGATTCAATATTTTTACACGTCAGTATTAAATGGATTTTTAAATGTTATCACTGTTGATCGACGTACAATTTAATTAGTGTCACAAAAAAGCCATAAAATTCTTCAGTACTACAATATTAAAAGGCTTGAATAATGATAATGTGATTATATTAATCTTGAGAAACGTTTTAAAAACACTTAAACTCTTTTTGTGCGTCCTCAACAATAGCGAAATAGACAGTGATGCAATGGTATTGGGAATTAAAGTAAAAATTCCATTGGTTCGATAACAGTCTACTGACTGTTTTGTAAATCACGCAGACTATTGCAATTTTACCTTTAAACGCTTTTCTTTATCGTTAAAAGAGTATAATTCATGTATTTACATTATCGTGATATAAAAATACTAACAAGAAACGTAGTGGTCAGAGTCACTTGCAATCAGTTGATCTATTTACTTCTTCGCATTTTTCTTTTCGGTTTACGAATTAACTAATGAAACTAGTTAAAATTTGGCAGTATATTGTCCCAAGCTCTTAACGTTTTATTCTTGTTCACATCATGTCACTCATTTATTTTCATCAACCAGCTTTCATAATTAAAATTGTTATTCAAGTCTATTGCGACAGCTTTTTTAGAATTGAATGTTAAGCAGTTGAAAAACTCTTCAAATTATTGTAAATCAATAATCCACTGTTAGCTTTACTAAGATAAGTAAATGTTCAAAATGATTTCGGTAAATATTTGAATTTGAAAGAATATTAACAAAGTGTAAAACTGATTTATCACAGCAGTAGTGAAAGCTAGTGATTTTAAACGCACGTTTGCAAAGATTATTTTAATTTTAATATAATTGAAATAACTTAGATTTACATTATAAATTAATTACTACAAGTATTGGAAGATATATTTTATATAAATTATTTTTATGCACAAATTTGATGGATCATCATATTTTATTTTTAGAATGTTATAACATTATTTCATGAAATGCCTTTTTGTTTTTCATTTGTGTTGATTCGCTGAACAAGGACGTTGCAAAATCCTCAACACTGTGCAAATTGGAATGCAACAGTTGCTCAATTATATGCATAATTTTTTTTTCACTTTTTTATCAATATACACTTAATTCTAATTATAATATTATATAAGCCTGTTTAATTTTCTAATAACATCACATTTTTTATGATAAAAGAAACCATAAGGTTCTGATAAATTAAGCATTATTTTACATTAACGACATCAACATCAATAAAAGTCATTCATTTGTCTCTCATTAATTTTTTTTCTTATAAACTCCAGACTTATTTTTTCCTTTTTTTTTCTAAATAAAATATGGAATTAATGAAAATTTTAACAATCTACTGTAATTTTAAAAATTTACTTTTTTCACAGAATAATTCCATATGTAGAATTATTTCATTTAAAAAGTTATAATATTGGCAAATATACGTTTTTTCTTTGTTTGGCAAAGTATTGCTTACGTTTATTACATCACTGTAAGATCTAAGCATGAAAAATGAAACCTTTGAAATTTTTTTGACATTACATAATCTTTATAATAGTACTTTTCTAAGGTCCAATACTAATTAAGTAAACAGAAATTATTAAAACTTATAATTTAAATAACTTTAAATGTAAATGCGATTTAGAAGAGCTAATTTAAATCGATTAATTTTGTTCAATAAAAACATTTTAATATAGTTATCGTTTGCTTAAGCTTCTTCTTTCCATCAATAAAAAAATTGAAGAAGCCATTCACACACAAAAAGGCAACAATGATAAAATTGTAGAGTATTTTCCAGTGTTCTTTGGCACTTTCTTTTTTTTTTATGAGTGAAAAATTTTTGTTTTGTATTTGTAAATTCATAGTAGTAGTAATCAATGTACAATGAGTGTACGTAAAAAAGAAGTGAGAAGATTCTAGCGCTTTAGTCAATAAGAAAAGCATTTTGACATGTACCAAAAATAACATCACAGTGTAGCGATAGCTGAAAAATGTGCCCTGACACTTGGCGTGACTAAAAGTTCTTATTACACGCATGTCAACCGATTGTCTAATTTAGTTATAATATTCAACAATTTTTGTTTGTATCTGTTCAGTTTCAAAATCGCAACAATGTTCCAAGTTGAGCGCAATGCTGATGTGTCGCGTTGCCAGAGGTTTGTTTCATCGTTCTTAGATTTCTAAACAATAACTATACGCGCTTTTGTAAAAAAGTGAAAAAACGATACAACGTAATTCGTGTTTTTGTACTTTTCGTCCTTAGAAACTTCAAATCGTACGCAACTGTATTTTGCAAAAAAATGTACTTCATAGCTTCGGTATCAAATATTCTCATAAAAATACATCTTCTTTGTGTAAAATCATTTAACGTGTCTTTATATTTTTAAACAACATAACACAGTGATTTAGTTTCGCAAGTCGTAGTACTTAAGGTACTTGAGAAATAAATGAATGATGTAAACTCTCAAATAAGTGATTAACAAAAAAGTAAATATTTAAGATTGTAAAAATTTAAATGCGTACACAGTGGCAAGCCCACTGAACAAAATCCCTTAATTCAACCAAAATGCTCTTTTAATCATTTAATGCAAGTTTAGTAGTTTATTTTACAAATCTAAATGCTAGTAAGATAATTGGAAATATTGCTATTTTAAATTATAATTACGAACTTAATCAAGAAAATAAAAGAATACGAAACGTTCTCCGCAGTTATAGTCTCAATGTCTTTTTCTCTATTTCCTCGTTCTCAAAGTGAAAAACGCAGACGTAGAAATGTGCACGAGGCTCGCGACGCGCAATAGTAAGTATAGCAAACAATTATGGTAGAACGCACGTTACGAAATTTCTGTCGGACGAGCTCTACATACAAGTAAGTCCTTAGAATCGTGGCGACAAGAGCGGTAATCGGGTGCAGGAGCTTGCCTGAAATCGCAAGCTTAGACAACGACAGCGGTAGCAGTAGCAGCTGATGGTACCTGCTTGGGTGCCTGCTCGCCGAAAGCCAAACCTTTCCGGATAGAGGATGCACTAGAAGGCTCACTCAGCGCGGACACCGATAGCTTGAGCTCCGCCTGTCGCGTTCCAAGCTGAGCTCGATAGCTGATGCTGGTGCGGTGGCTCTCGGTGACGGTGATTGATCCCTCGAAGACTGACTCTGCAGCTCGATGTCTGGTGGTAGCAAGGGCGAGGGCAGATCACGAGTCGGACTCGCAGGCTCGCTCATCGGCGAGGCAGCAGAGCCTTTGCTACGCCTTGCCGGACGCTGGGGCTGTTGGCCAGCCGACTCCTGGCGCAGTGGACTTTTGGCGCGCGCCCCATGCATCGGGCTCTCTGGACTCGAAGCCGTTGCTCCGGGCGAGCTGGCGCTCAGCGAGTTGCCGCTCGACAGTATCTTGGAGCTGGCAGCAAGCCTCGAGGCGCATGGCGAGTACTTTGATAAATTGAGAGCGATCTTACCGGAGTCCGTCGTCGTGTCTGGTGTTTGTAGCGATGTTCGGCTAAGCCTCTTCAATGGACTCGTTGAAGAAGTCCGTGGCTTTCCTTTACTAGCTGGTCTTGATTTGGAGGAGCTAACTTTGCAGCTACCGCACCACGTAAATTTGTTGTTCTTAGTTCCGTCGGGACTTGTCTTCTTTGCACCGCTATTTTCATGTTGATGTTCTTTGAGGTATTTACTGCCATCGTTTTCGTCAACGCCCTCGGGATCAGTCGGAGAGTTGGAGCAGGAAAGGCTGTTTCTTTTATTTTCAACTTTTTCCACAGATTCCTTTGAATCTTTGTCGTTCGAAGAGTGTCTCGGGTTATTTTTCTGACTGATACCACCACCGCTGAACCTAGTGCTTGGAAAATCAAGACTCCTTTCTTTGCACCCATAAATTGGCAACTCTTTACAGCTTGGTTGCACCGATGGACTCTTTCTCGCAGATATCTCTTCTCTATCCTTGGCAGATTCTTTGTTTGTATCCAATTTAGCTTGGATATTCTTATCTTGTTTCTTGGTATCGACTGGCTTGGACTTGAGACGCTCTTCGGAAAAGAAGAATATTTCGCGCCTAACTGGCGTGGTGTCGCCGTTAACAGGACGCGGCGGGGGTGGTGGTGGTACAAAATTTTTTGCCGAAGGCGATATGCGCGGCTCCGTTTCTGCGCTTGGGCTTGAAGTGGTTAAGCTGACGCTGGAGTCGCTGGACGTAGATTCCGGCAGGTTTTGTTGAGATTGTTGTGGCTTGCAATTGTTGGATGTAGAATTGGTCTGCTGAACCTGTGTGCCACCTCCGCCACCGCCGCCTCCCTGTGCCTGGGAGAGGCTCAGTCGCCGTCAGTTTACCAATTCTACACTTACAAACTGTTTTAGCCGGTCTAAATACTGGTTGTACAATTCCACATCATTGTGGCCTGCACCCTAAAATTCAATTTTACGTTTACTATTTTAACTAGTTACAAACTTTTAAAGACAATGGAAACAAATACCTTTAACTGTCGGTTTAAACCATTAATTTAACAATCTTTAGCTTAGAAAAATAGAAATAATTTTTCTTGATATTTACCTCAACCCATAAAGGTTCAACTGCTCGTGGACACCTTTCATAAATAGCTAAGCCATGACTGAAGTTGATAACTTCATCGTCTGTTCCATGAATTACTAATACTGGTGATGTAACTTTCGGCACTTTGTCTATGCTGTAATAGAGCAAACAATAGTTTAAATTATACAAAATTAAAATTTTTACTTATACAAATCACAAAAAAGTACATGAGTATAAAACTACTTATAATATATTGCAATAAACACAAATGCACTGTGGGCATGAGTGTGAAAAGAGCTTAAATTAAATTCAATTAAGTAAAATATGTTACGTGGTACATGACATAAGCAGTAGGTTACTCACTTGTGTGAATTATACACATTAATATATTTAGCAAGTTTTATTAAAAAATTTGTCATTCTATTGAATGTTATTCTAACTCCCTATAAACTGATATCAGAACATAGTTTTTTACAAACATAAAATTGAAATCTTTGCTTATAACCAACAAGATGCATAGCATTAAGAAAAACATACATAATGCAATGTTATGCACATCAGCTTAGCATTATACATCAAGTTAAAAAAGCAAGTCTTATATGTTGCCAAAAATAGTCATTGTAACAATAAGACTCAACCAAGTCTTACATAATTTAAGACTATCAGCATAAAGAATAAGGATAAAGTAATTATAAGAGACTAAGGTGGGGGTGGGGGAGGTGGCTGTAGTAAAAGAAAGAAGGTGCAACAGCAGGCTGTGCAAGAAAGAGCAGCAGAAAGAGGTTGGTTACCTTGGGAAAGCATCGAAGAACCAGGTCCTCTTGGTGTTGGGGAAGGCGACGCGCATGCCGGACATGAGCGGCGAGTGGAGTACAACGGCTCCGACCTCATAGCGCGAGGCGAGATCGACTGTGGGGACGGTGCCGATGCTCTGGCCGTAGAGTATGATGTTCTCGGGGCTGACGCCGTATCTGGTGCGGAGCGCGTGCCAGGCGGCGTCGATGTCCGCGTAGAGGTTCTTCTCGGAGGGCTTGCCCCCGGAGACGCCGTAGCCGGAGTAGTCGTAGCTGAATATGTTGCAGTTGATGCGGGAGCCGAGGCCGAGGTAGAAGCTCGACATCTGGCCGAGGTCGACGGCGTTGCCGTGGGAGAAGAGGATGGTGAACCTCGCGGTCGCGGAGCAGCGGACGAAGAGGCATGCTATGCGGTTGCCGCGCGAGGTGCGCGTGTAGAAGCCCTCGACCGAGTCCTTCTCCCGCTCGCTGTACTGCCACTCGGCCCGCTCCGACAGGGAGATCGTGTACTTGGAGCCCTCGTCCTCGACGAAGCTGTAGGTCGGCTCGGGCGGCAGGAAGGCCAGCTTCGCGGCGATGCGCGACGGGCAGGGCGGACAGCAGAAAAGGCAGCACAACTCGCTCAGGCTTAAGCCGTTCATCATTTTACGCTGCGGCCCCGGCAGCAGCAGCAGTTGCACCAGCAGCACCGACACCACCACCTTCACCAGCACAACCGACCAGCAGCACCACTACTACTACCGACCGCCAAAGACGACAACACTGCTCTACCAAGCAGCAGCAGCGGCTACGCGTCGAGAGAGCGCACCAGCTCGCTCTCTCTCTCTTTCTCCCTCTCTCACGAAAGCAGTGCGCGCGCCGTCCTCTTCTTCCTCCTTCCTGCTACGCTGTTGCACACGTAGCCGATCCGCGACGTTAGCACGGAGAAAGAGAGACGGGAGCAGCCGCCTCCGGCAGTCCAGGCACTGCTTGTTGTACTCCGAGCTCCTCGAGACTCCGGAGAGCTGCGAGAAGAACGCGACGAGAGAGTAGAAAAGAGTCGCCGTCGCGACTGTGTGCTGTGTGTGTGAGCGCGCTATGCGAGGGCGGGGGGACTTTGGCGGCGCGAGAGAGAGAGAGAGAAAGAAGGGGCAGGCCAGCGGGGGCCAAAGAGAAAGAGAGAGACGCGATATGTATGACGAATTCGAAGCAGCCGCGCAGGAGCTCAAGCATCCGACGACGCTCTTTTACACACGGGGCAAAGTCTGCCTTTGTGTCCAAAGGTTCGGGGCCAGCGAGGGAGAGAGAAACTTGCTGGCAGGTCCCTCGAAGAGAGGTGCTAAGAGCCGAACAAGACTCCGGCGCTGCCGCTGCTCCTTCTCCTCGAGGCCGCTTCGCGCTTGTCCCGGTGCTTGCTCCGGCTTATGCTCGGCTGCATAGTCCGCCTACCTAGCTTCTCCGCGTACTCTCTCTAGTCGAGAATCAACTGCGCGTTTCTCTATTTCACCGTGTATTTACATACACACAGATATACACGCACTCAGACTCACGGCGAAGGCAACGAGAGAGGGAAAAACAATATACAAGCCGCCCCCCCGCGCGCGCGGCTGTTCCGCAGCGTCCTCTCTCTTTCTCTCCTCCTCAGCTGCACAACACGCTTGCCGTCTATTGTTTTCGCGAGCCGCCCCCAGAGTTGCTCCGGCTCACTGACTGACTCACTCTCTTGCCAGCGGCACGCATAGCTCTCTTTCTCTCTCCCCCGCTCTCGCTTTCCGGTCTCCGGATACCTCTCCTCTGCCGTAGATAAACTCTCCAATACCTCTCCCCCGCCCCTCCTCCTCTCGCCGACCCTTACGATGCGATCCTAACACGAGTACGTCGGTCGACGACTCATCGTCATCATCACCCGCGGAGAGACCCGCGTTCTAACCAAACTTCTACTAAAATCCAAGAAAACTCCAGTTTCTCTGCGTAATTTCGAATTCTCGGCACTCGGATATACCTGTGTTAGCTCAAACACGAAATCGGAGCAGCGGAGCAAAAATATTTTGATAAGCTATATATACCTCGTTCAACATTATCTTCTGTTTCTCTAATCGACTATTTTTTAGTCGCTGTTTAAAAAATGTAAAATTACGATTCATTCGGTAGAAATTTGTTTGAATTCATTGGATCATAAGCACTCGTGAATGACATACGATAACTCACATTTCTTTTTTCAGCTCTTCAAAAATCTAAAAAATTGTATCTGAATAAGCGACGCTGACTCGTTTGACGATGACTAACTTAATTTTAATACGGAGCACAGCGAGCATCGAAAAAAAGAGCAAAGAGAATGTAGTGCCGGAAAGTGTATACGTGCAAAAATGCTTGATAATAAGCCGAAAGCATAAACAAGTAACAAAGAAGCGAACTTGATCTTCGCGTGAGTAAAGATAATTGGCCGCTTTTAAATCAATCCTCCTGCCCCCGAGATTAACTCTTTCGACTCGCAAACAAAGATATAATGTGTTAGTTTTTAGTAATACTCCAGACTCTCGAGTATCGAAATAAAATTGAAAAGATTTAAATTAATATGGCTGTATTAGAATTAAATAGAGACAAAGGCATATCAACTTATTTGAATAACAACAGCAACAATTTCTTTTTTGTCAAAGAAATTCTATTGCCAATACCAAAGCGTTTATTTTGCCGCCATATTCTGTTATTGTAATCTGACCCGCGTTATTCAAATGCTCTCGGGCTTTCAGTAAATGACATATTTTTAGAACCAATCAAATTCTAAAATAAGCAGTTAATAGCTCCGGTCTATTAATGACTTATACAACGAGAAGTATAATGACGACCGATAAGAATTTCAAATGGCTTTTTAATTCAAATTCCAGATAATTTGAAAATACCAACTTTCAACGGAAGAATCGTGCGTAAACGTTTATACGCTTCTACTTGATAAAGCCCAAAAACAAAGAAGAAGCAACAAACGCTGCCGCAAGGCAAAAAAGTTAAAAAATAAAAGGGCAGTCGTCTGCTGCTCCGAGAAAGAGAGATAGAGAGAAAAGCTGGCGATCAGCTGGCTTCAGTCACTGTAGTCGCCATGTTTTTCGTTACAATCATGCCAGTCGGCACATGCGCAGTGTAGAAACATATAACATAACGTATCGCCAGAACATTATACTTCAATATCAAGAGACGTTGAGACGAGAGAAACATCTCGTTTCTCGTGCGCTCGACTGCAGTAGGCTAGAGCCCACATACCTCCACTGCGCGCGAGAGAAAGAGAGCATCGGGCTCTCTCCCTCTCTCGAGTTTGTTATAACATAAAACCGCATACGCTGCACGTATATCATATCGGTGTGTCGCAAGTCGCAAGCGCATAAACTGCATTCGCCGGGCAGCGCAGTGTATATACAACGCGCGGAGCAAGAGGATAGAGACACTCTTAGCGAAGCCGGAGCAGCGTGTGTGTGTGATATTTTCACGAGGTGCCCCGCGACGATACATTATCTAGCGGACTCCAGGAGGTCGCAGTTCCAGGTGAGCGCACGTGCCGAGCAATTTACTTGCGCCCTAGGTTATCGAGAGAGACAGACCCCCCGCCTTCTTTCTACTAACCAAGTTTTATTACGCTAACTCTCTCTCGCACACACCATCTTCTTTCTCTCCTCCATCGCTCTCTCTGCTGCTGCTGGTGCTTATCAGACAGAGAGGAAGAGAGAGAGCTCCGCTTCTTTTTTTCCTTCCACTACTCGAGTTACATAAATGTACACAATTCGATTAGCCGATATTCGCGCTTGCAATGTTTCGACTCTCGCTCGAGCGGATGGAAGTGTAGGCTTGTCGTCGAGGATAAATTTCAGGCTCATTTGTTGATGTTCTCTGTTTCTCCAGGTGATACTCGTTCACGGATCTGCCAGCTCCCAGCGAGATGGATAGGCCAATATCTGCTGACATTGTTATCATCGCGGGAAATTCTCACCCTGAACTTGCTAATCTCATTGCTGAGTATGTTCTTTTTCTTAAGTGCACTTTCTTTTCCTTTTTTTTTATGTATATTATTTATGTGTTTGATATGAATACTTGAAATGAAAGCAGGCTATCGATATTCAATGTTTTAATTTTGTATTAAGATGGCCTTTTAGGCTAATTTTTTTCTTATTCTATCAATTAAAACAATTTGCAAAATTATTTCAATTAGCTAAAATTATGTATTCAAAGTATTTTAATTCATGATTTGGTTTTCATTTATTATAATGGAAATGTTAATACTGTGTTTACAGTCGTTTAGGAGTAAAAAATGGAGGCTGTGCTGTGTATTACAAAACAAACAGAGAAACAATGGTGGAAATTGGAGATTCTGTCAGAGGCAAAGATGTCTATATAGTACAAACAGGAACAAAAGATGTAAACAATAATATAATGGAGCTGTTAATTATGGCATACGCGTGTAAAACATCTTCGGCAAAGACCATTGTTGGTGTTATTCCATATCTTCCTTATTCAAAACAATGCAAAATGCGCAAAAGAGGTTGTATTGTCTCAAAATTGTTGGCTAAAATGATGTGCAAAAGTGGCCTGACCCATATCATTACAATGGACCTTCATCAAAAGGAAATTCAGGGCTTTTTCGATTGTCCAGTTGACAATTTAAGAGCAAGTCCATTTTTACTGCAATATGTGCAAGAATCAGTGAGTAATAGCTTGAAGTAAAATACACCTAAAATTCAAGGCAACCATATAGTAACTAAATTTTATAGATCCCAGACTTCCGTAACTCTGTGATAGTTGCACGCAACCCTGGTAGTGCGAAAAAGGCGACAAGTTATGCTGAGCGTCTTCGCCTTGGAATAGCTGTGATCCACGGCGAGCAACGCGAGTCTGAATCCGACATGAACGATGGTCGTTATTCGCCACCGACCCTCTCCTCACTGCGTGGTATGCAGGTTGGCGTAGGGGTGCCAGTTCATCCAGCCAAGGAGAAGCCACCTATTAACGTCGTAGGTGATGTTGGCGGACGTATAGCCATTATGGTCGACGATATGGTTGACGACGTTCAGTCTTTTGTCGCTGCAGCTGAAGTACTCAAAGAACGTGGCGCATACAAGATTTACGTGCTCGCCACGCATGGGCTTCTTAGCTCAGATGCGCCCCGGCTTATCGAAGAATCCCCCATTGACGAGGTGAGTTTTCTAGGCTGTTGAATTTTATGTGTCTAATTGAATTTTATGTAATGTTTGGTTCATATAAATTCGTATTTTGTGATTAAGTTTTTTTTAGTAAAATATTTTTTTAAAGATTATTGGTAACAAGCTGGTGTTCCAAATTTTTATTTTATAACAATTTTCTCTAGTTACTAAGATTTATTGAGAAATCGTTTTAGAACCATAAAAACATACATGTGACTCAACTTACGTAGCTCACCTTATTTTATATAATAGCATGCTCTTTTTTTCATTCTAAGGTCGTCGTAACTAACACAATTCCACACGAGCTGCAAAAGATGCAATGCCACAAGATTAAGACCGTGGACATAAGTGTTCTGCTGGCAGAAGCTATCCGTCGCATACACAACAAGGAGTCGATGTCGTATTTGTTCAAAAATGTTACTTTAGAGGACTGAACGTCTTACCAGCCGACCGTCGATACCTGTATACATGTGTATATCATCAGCACGCGCTCGTTGTTGGTGCGCCCAATTTTATCAAGATGCAAAAGAGAGGGAGAGAAAAATTCTATTTACATACACGCGTACCATACATATTACTTATTGTAGAGCATAATTCACGATTCTATAATTTTCTATATTTTTATAAGTGATTGAAGTGATATATATATAGATATACAAATATGCATCCGCAATAAATGACGCGCGGCGATAAAGGTCACAGGAGAACGACTTCCATTCCAGAAGGAAGCGGTTTTACAATCATTATGTATTAACACTTGACATGCCATTTTTATTTTTGAATCAGTTTATTCGATTTCTTCTCGCATCGTCATAGATCATTGGGGCGATTATTTTGTTATAAGACTATAAACATTGTAGTTACTTCGAACTACGTTTTTAATGCTTCTTTCTTTTTCACACTGCTCCTCTTTTCTTTGTGATCATAGAGCGACCATTTGTTTTTACTATTACGATCTTTTTTTTTATCACTGTTGTTATACTAATAGCTAGTTTCATGAACTGTAATTATCTAAATGTATAGATCGCACGTGACAATTGGAATGTAATCAAATAGTGATCACATTAAAATGAAACTGCAATCAAATTTTAACCATGCCTTGTTAATTTTTTCATTTATCTATGCGAAAAAAAATTATTACAAAAGTCATAAAGTTTACATGGGTAGGCGCAATAATGCGTATCATCATGCTATTTGTAAAAGTGATTGATCAATATCGAACGTCGTCATGGTGACATTTCCAGTTTATTTACTATCACCCAGTTGGCAGTCACAACATCCAGCCTATCCACGAGGTAACCCATCGAACGGAAAATGGACCGATACGACGAGTACGCCAAGATCTGCCAACTAAAATCCGAGGACAAATTCACGCGAATAAAAGCTCTCGAAGAGATCTTAAGATGCGTCGACTCGATGGAGGATCTCGACGAAAACAACTGCGCCCTTCAATGGGAGACTTACCACCGGCCTATCGTCCGTGCCATGTACGACCCAATGGAGTCCTGCCGTGACCTCTCTGTGGAGATTCTGAAACGCTTCATCCGCCAGCTGCCGTGTTCGGACAAGAACATCGTCTACGTGATTCCCATAATAGCAAAGCGCCTGGGGCCACAGGAGCTGATAGAATCATCCGAGGAAGTCCGATACAAGTACCTCACTCTGCTTCGCATCATCGTGGACAAGTACGATGACAAGCTGGTGCCGTATTTCGAGGACTTGATAACCATCCTGACCCGCACCGTGACCGACAAGTACCCCAAGGTCAAGCAGGAGAGTTGCGACATTATTTGTGCACTTGCCAAGGCTGTTCCTCATGACTTCCACAAGCGCTCGTCCGTCTTTGTTAAGCCGGTGCTCAGCAACATGGCCCACCAGCATCACAAGGTGCGCTCGACCACTGTCAGGACAATCGGCGAAATTCTGATCTATGGCGACAGTAAACTCATGGATACCGTGGCTACACCCATGGCCGAACGCCTGTTCGATCAGTCCGGGAGCGTCAGAATCGGTAATTGAAATAAATTTTGTTTTTATCTTGCCTTGACTCTTGTTTAATGTTTATTAATTAATTAACGTCCATTCGCAGCTGTGATCGAGGTCGCGGGAAAGTGGATGACGGAAATGAGGGACAGATATAGTTGGTGGCACAAGACATTGCCACTGCTGTTGACGGGTTTTAACGACGTACTGTCGGAGGTACGGCTTTTGGCAAATAAACTTTGGATTGCTGTTGGCGAGCAGTACATCAAGGAAAACGACACTGACAAGAAGTTTAAGGAGAAGCTGGATTTTCTCCCCGAGTATCTAGACTACTACCCTAAGAACAGTAAGAAACGCTTTTCTATTCATTTTTCTTTTGACGCTTGATATGACCGAATGAATAAATGAATAATAAACATGCGTATTGAAATTTTGTATCTAGTTGTTAGGCCGAATCTGGGATGTCGAACGATAGCTCAGCAGAATTTTTGCAAACTCGTCCACGGTATAACGCGAGAGCTAAGCGACTGGATAGCAGACATCAAAGTTCGTGCAGCTCAACTGCTCTGCATACTCGTTCTCAATGTCGAAGAGGAGATGTTCAACTACATAGGAAAACTGCTTCCAGCCATGTATCGGTATTGTGTTGTTCTTATAAATTTTGTTGCAATACGTACATCCACATGTCTTATAGACTCTTGATTATTGAATCAATGTACATCTCTCTACAGTGCTTGCCACGACGAGGACAAAAGGGTTGTGGAGAACGTTGAGCTCGCGGCAGAGTACATGGCGTACTTCATACCTGCCAACAATTTTTTCAACTCCATGGAATCGGTTATGAAAAGTGGTACGACCACAGGCCACTTAAAAATCATCAGTGCCGTGTGTCGTGGCTCGAAAAAATCCGAGCTCTCCCACGAGTTGACCAGACTAGGCAAGTTCCTACGAGACAAGAAGGTCTGCCAGAACACTCGAGTCTCTTTCCAACTGTCCGTGCTCGACTGCTGTCGTGCTCTGTTGAACAACTGTAAGGAGGACTGCTCGGTCGTCGCTGAAGACCTGTTTGCTACGTTGTTCAACCAACTAGCTGTAGGGTCTGAGCCTGTTGTCAAGGAAAACGCCAATGAATTGCTGGAATTCCTCAGTAAGACGGAGGACCTCGAGAGCATCGAGCGGCTCTATGATAAACACATCAGGATGATCCTGGAGTCGATTCAGGACGACGTCGAATCCTGGCACTCGGAATCGCCCAATTTCAAGCTCTACCAGGCCTGCGTCAATGAGGCGAGACACGCAAGTTACAAACACTTGGATCTCATTAGTCCTATCCTGAAAACGACCACGAGCCCCGACAGCGAGCCCAGGCTCCGGCTGAAGCAGTACATCCTGTTATCGGAGTACTTCGAGCACTGGGACAATCCTCTGGATTCTGATGCATTCCTCGACTTTGCCAACAACGCTCTGGAGAATGTGATACTGCCGGGTCTCCGATGGACTGCCGGTCGCTCTTCCGAGGCGACGCGTACGGCCTCGATGTGCTGTCTGTGCGGTCTACTGAACAGGATGAAAGTTAACGCCGAGCATCCGCTTTACAAAATTTCACTCGGGCGCTTTGGATGGCTGTACGAGGAGTTGTGTCCAGTGTTGGTGTCCCTCGTCACTGACGACTCACAGAAGACTCGGCTTTATGCTCTTCGAGCCATGTGCCTCGTTATCAACATTGGCCAGGAGCTCGGCTACGTCGAGGAGCAGCACGTTCACAAGATTAGTCCCGAGATACTGTCCAGGCTAGAGGATCAGAACGAAGAGGTGAGGCTGGCTGCACTCGAGGCTACGCGTGAGGTTTGGAAAAAATTACCCGATGATTACGATCTTGGATTCTATTATGTGCACATAGAGTACGCTTATGATAAGCTGCTCGTTCACCTTGACGATCCAGTCGATAAGATACAGAAGCAAACGTTTGGTAAATATTGGGGATTAAGTTTAATTTTAAATATTTTTCGCTTTATCTTTGCATTGTTATGTAATTTAGTGTTGACGTTTGTTTTCAGACTGCTTAATGCATCTCATGAAAGTGCATCCAGAAATGCTGATTAAAAAAATTGAAAAGTTAAGGAGCAAATTCATCAACAAGAAAGCCTTGAATGAATTGACAGAAGCTTCTAAAGAATACTTAAAAAATAAGTCTGATGAGTCAAAGACACCCTAGTGTAAATGATTTTAGTGTGGATTTTTTTCTATATGACATTGAAATAGATCTGAAGATTTATTTAGTGATCATTACTGCAGATGCATTATAACGTAATTTGTTTATAAGTATAATAATTCGTAATACATTCATTAATGCATTATTAAAAAGATTTGTAATTTATAAATTTTTTAATTTCTCTTTCTTAGATAATTACTAATTTTATTTTATTTTACAGATATATCAATAAACGAAAATAATGCAATTTTTGCAATAAAAATTAAAAACATTTTTAATTACAATTTTTTTTAACAAAATATGACACCTGCTTATTTAATAAAAAAGAAAAGAGCTAAATTTCACTCGTTTTCATCATCATACCTTCGACACTATTGTAGGCACACGGTTGTTAAAAAACCGTCAAAAGCAACAATCAATATGTCCAATGCCATCATAACCGACTAAGACATCCTCTTACTCAACTTGAAAATCCAATTTGAATGGAGGGAAAAATCAATCGTCATTGAAAAAAAAGAGCCGTGCATTAGCATCGGCATTCGTTCGCAGTCCTTACTCGCAGTCAAAGCTAGTCGCTCGAGAGGCGTAAAAGGTGCGAGCTCGGCTCGTGTTTAAATTTCAAAAAAGGACACAATTAAATTCCAGCGGAAACGGTCCTTGCGTGTGTGTATGTGTGCGAGAGAGAGAAGTCGGCTGCCGCCATGTTGTCCGCGCCTTTCCGTTAAAAAATAAAAAAAAAGAAAGACACGCGCTCTAGCGCGGCAAACTTGCTGATCTGTGTGTGCACACGGGCTGTGCGGAAGAGCAAGAAAGGGGGAGCGAGGTCGAGAATCGGAGGCTACAAGCGAGCGGAAGAAGGAGGGAAAGATCGAGAGTGCGCGGGAATTCCGGGGGTGCTCGTGTTGGTGTGTGTGTGCGGCGGCGACGACAGTAGCAAGCGGCAGCAGCGCGGCGCAAGCACAGTAGTTGTTCCAGGTCGCCCGCGGCCGCGCGACAGCGGACTCAGCCGACGCATTCGGAGCGAGAAAAAGGTAAATATTGCCGCGAGTGCACACGTGTGTCTCCGGATGCCCATCCCCTCGGGCTCCGAGAAACTCGCGATGAAGCGTAAACCCTGCGGAGAGACGTCCTCGCGAACGATGGCCCTCGGGGCCGCATGTACATAGGCGGGTAAGGGAGGAGAGCAGAGATAGAGAAGAAGCCACGCTGGGGGGGCCGTGAGAGAAAGAGACAGAGGGAGCAGAGAGTGACGTCCTCGCCGGGAGCGGCTCTCCTGCGGTGCCGAGAGAAGAGTATCTCGTCGGTAAAGCCGTCTTTGTCACACGGCCCGGCGCCGAATTGATTGGCTGCGCGCGCTTGCTTGTGCTCCGCTTTTCTCTCTCTCTCTTGCTCTCTTATTAGCGAAAAACTCCCCGCACACGGACACGCGCGCGCGCGCACATAGAGCCACAGCTGACTGATTCATCGCCGAAATTCTCGTTCTCGCGCGAGTTATTAACGAGCCCCGATAACGCGATAAGGACACTCGAGCGACGTTTATTCTGGAATTGACGATAGTAACTCGCGGTTAGCGACAAGCCCGACACACGCCTTCAATTGTTTGATTACTGTTGGCTGCAGGTGTATACAGGAAGCATGAGTGCGCCAACGTTGGATCACGTCGACTCCGTCGAGGACGAGCTCGAAGCGGAGTCCAATTACAAGCCACCGCCGGAGAAGAGTATTGAACAAATACTCGAGGCCGATAAAGAGGATGAAAGCTTGAGAAAGTACAAGGAGACCCTGCTTGGCGAAGCCAAAGCTGGGGGTGTTGTTGTTGGTGAGTCTCTTCAATCGTGCCTCTAGAGCTCTCTCTTGTGTTTCTTGCTAATTTGGCTAGACTTTCATAAGGCAAACTTTCATTTGAAAGCGATGACACTAGACTTATTTTGGTAACAAGTGTTAATTATTGTACTTTTTCAGAACCCAATGATCCCAGGAAAGTTATTGTCAAAAAGTTGGCATTATGTGTTACTGGTCGACCAGACATGGAATTGGATCTAACTGGTGACTTGACGCAACTCAAGAAACAATCATTTGTTATAAAGGAAGGTGTTAGCTATAAAATCAGAATTGATTTCATTGTACAGCGAGAGATTGTTCATGGATTAAAGTATGTTCAAAAGACCTATCGTCTTGGTGTGCCAGGTAAACAAGTTTCTATTCTTAATAATTGAAATATTTATTAACTATGAAAATCTACCTTTACTAAATTTTACTTATCTTATAATTTCATTACATATAGTTTGCTAATTATTAAAAAAATATGAATTTTTTATTGAGCCAATACAATAATCTGTATTATTAAATTGTAAACTAATGAAAAATTGCATTTTTCAAAATGTTAATAATCAATTTGTTGCCAAAAATTATTTAATATTTATCTTTTAAATTATTTAATGGCTTTCATGGAATATATAATACTGTAGGAGTGACAGGTAAATTTGTAAAACAATGTTTTTCTTGTACATAAATTAGATTTCATCATTTTTCGTTGGTTGTATATTCATCTTTAAAATTTGATAGTATTCATTTCATAAAATTTTTTAAAGTAAATTGAATATACTTTTTTTATATACAAATTTATTTATTCATGTAGTTTTCCTTTTTTTTTATTCATTTATCCATACTTACTTGACAAAGAAACAGAATTATAAAAGAATAGACTTAAACTCTTTTCAAGTGATATTTACATTTTTTTATTAGAAATAAATAATATAGGAGTGCTACATTAGTTAACATGTAAAACCTTGAAATAGTAATTTTAATTATTATTTTTGGTTATTTATTACACTTGCAAGTTTGTAGTTTAAAAAAATCATCCATATTTCAAAAACTTGTTAGCTTTATTACTCATTCTTTACATATATTCTTTTTCAGCAAATATTTGTATTTTTTTGTGTATAAAGTAAGCTTCAGTGACGATAATAAACTGTTAATTTTATTTTCTAGTCGATAAAATGACGCACATGGTTGGCTCATATCCACCAAAATCGGAGATGCAGTCGTACACGACTCCTTCCGAAGATGCGCCTTCAGGTGTGATGGCCCGAGGCTCCTACACCGTAAGTTCCCTTTTTACCGACGATGATAAGCATGAACATCTCAAGTGGGAATGGTCGTTCGACATCAAGAAGGATTGGAAAGAATAAAGAAGGCAACGTTACCCAGCCATCCCTCTCTCTCTTCGTACATTTAAGGCAAAGAGAGAAAACAATCCAACGATGGAACACATTGTTGCCTTCGTTTATTTTGTCGAATAACGATTATCATCACAAACGGAATTACGGTTAAGAACGGACGAAAATTCGCGTATGCCAAACGTATTTTTTCTTTTATTTTTTTTTATTATTTATAAATTTTGATTGCCTTTTATTGCAATGTATATTGGGTGGTCTGCCAACGCGTCCAGTAGCAACGCCATAATGATTTCCATTGTCATAATTGTTGATAAGTAAAGGGCGCTACTGTTCTTTTTTGTCACTTATTAGTACAATACTTTGCTTTTTACTTGGTATACTTACTTTGTAGCTACATTGCGTTTTGTGAATGTGTGTTCTGTGTCCATAGCTTCGCGAGGCACGTAACTCTTAAAGTATGCATTACATAGACAATTAAAGATGTTATTTATCAATTGCATTTCAAAAGAGTAAGTGCTATTTACAAAGTATTAAAAGGAAAATCCCAATAAGAAATATAGTGCTAATTGTACGTTAAGAATCTTAAGAAAATTACTGCACAACGAATGGTCTGTTATATATTGTCGTTGATTAAAACCAATTGTAGAATCTTTTCCAAGAATTTGTAGTCGGAAAGATGTCAATTGTAGAAAAAACGAACAAGTGCAATACAACTTGACGTACTACGAAAATTCCCGGTACATCGAATTTTAATTCTTATATATAGCAAAGCCACAGGGATTGGTAACTATTTTTTGAGATTATCTATCGGATAAAGCGCGAGTATGTATTTTTGCGTACTTTCTAGCGATTTGAGAATTAGCTTAGTTAGAGAAAGAGAGAAGTACGTTGCGTATTTTTAGCAAGTTGCACTTTTGTAAGAACACGTTTTACACATTCACACTTACAAGTACAGACACACATACACATGTATACACACGTAGTACAAGTGATGGAACATTTTGCACTGACTATAACGCAATCTTGGCGAAGATGAGCGATGTTGGAAGCATGAACTGAAAACGGTACTAAGCAAAGCATATGTTCAAAGTATGCAGGAATGAGAGATTTATGAGATGTGAAATTTGCATAATTGCAGACAATGTACACGCAAGAAAAAAAATGAATTTAATTATGTAGATCCATGAAGTACACAGTTTACTATGTATAGCGGATTGCTCGAAAGTGGATTAAAATAAGGTGACTTAAATTTAGGATAAGCGTTTTTTTAGAAATTTTATTTTTGCTTTCTCATTGTGCCCGGCTAATTTTATTGATGCATATTTCTTTTCTTAAAAATAATAATTATTTTTTCTAGGCTATACCGAGTTTCAATGAAATCTTTATTTAGCGACTCGAATGTGGATCATGTAATTTAGACCGAGTGGCCAGCTTATGCCCGCAATAAATTTTCGCAATCAATAGTGTGTACAAGTATTTTCTAAAGGACAAAATTTCCAATTACATTATTTTCACACATGAAAACTCGACTTTTCCAGGTGTTAAACATATCGCGTAGCCTTATATATCAGAACAGCAAAATTATGTCACTTTAATTAAGCTCGCAACAGTTGCATATGATCCATGAGCGAGCCTCAATACCCGAATTGAATCTATACACACACGACTTAATCTGTAACGAGCGAATCTATGTACACTCATAATTGTGAAACACTGTACCCGTGAATACAGTTACTGCAGCAAATATACATTTTTCTACTATTACTTCCAGTAGTTTCTTCCACGAGCGATCTGCAAAGAGTTTGCGGGAAGGTGGGGGATGACGACAGTGTATTATCGGCCAATCGGATCGTTATAGCGGAGGCGCCAATAATAAGCAGCGGCAGCAGCGGGAAAAAGCCCCGAGTTTCTATCCAGGTCGGCACTTGAAGAGAGGCGCGCTATCGCCTCGACGGCGACGACGATGACGAGACGCCAGCAGCGGCTTTTGCCTTCGCGCTAATAACAAATCGGTCACGGTCGCGATAATGGACACGGTCTGCTCGCCGGGACGGTCAGCGAACTTTCGCCTCCTTCCTCTCTCTCTCTCGCTCGCTCTTTGCCGCGCGCTTATACTCGCGAGCAAGCCGCTAATAATGCTGCCCCTCTCCTCCTCTTCTACGGCCGTCCGCGCAATTAACGCTCAGCGATGTGCCCCCGCGGAAATGCCTGCTGAGCGAGAGGACGTCTACCGGGATCGCGATCCAACTTATCCGCTAGCTCTCTCTCCCTGACGACTGGCTGTACTTTTTTACTACTTGAAAATCCTCTTTTTCTTCCTCAAAATCTTTTCTCTCACTGATCATTCAGTATAATGTATAATGCGTTCGAAAACAATTTATTGCAATATTTAAATAAAAATCGTTATGGAATCAGCTAAATCACAGAAATAGATCCAAACGGAGAAGGATAAGTTTATAACGGAGACGCGTTGGAGGTCAGAAGCTCAGGTGTATACGCATACAACATACGCTTAAAGGAGCAGTGGGGCAGCGAGTACTAAGTAACGATAATGGCGCTAATAAAAAAAAGGCCAGAGGCTCGCGCGTGGGAGAGAGAGAGAGGCATCCCCGTGTCTCCTTCCTGCGGAAACAGCGGTATAGCAGTTGAGCGCGCGGCTCTCTCGTGTGAACTCAACTTCTCCACCTCCTCCTCCTTTTTATTTTTTACTCGCTTCGGCACACTTTTATCTGTCTCTCCCCCCTGCACCCCGAGGCCATTTTTTGCTCGGCTCGCGTATTTAAATGACACCGGAGCCGGGCCCCCGTGGATTCTCACGCGCCATATACTTCTCTTTTTCATCGTCTCTCGCGAAGCTACTTAGACCACTGTGCCTCTTTCCTTCCTTCCATCCCCCCTTGAGACTTAAAACTTCGACAATGTCAGTCCGATTTCTCTCAAGACTATAAAAGAAAGAAACAGAATTCAACTTCGTTCTAGGCTCGCTAAGAGACTTTCGATCGCTAACCGGTATAACAATAATCCAAATAAAAAAGGGTCGCGATGCACCGAGAGCACAGCGCACGTAAGCGAGTTAGCACCTGTTGAAAAATCGCTTTTTCCTCGGGGCCCGAGAGCACGCCTTGTAAGCTACGGGTCGGTTATATATAAAAAAAAAGTCGCTCGACGGCCGGCGCTACAAGTCGATCGCGCGCGCTGCTCTCGCTTCATTACCTAATTGGCGGCTTTCACGGCCGGGAGTCGATGAGCGATTGGAGCGCGCGCGGCCGAGGGTCCGATTATAATTCCGCTCGCGTCTTCGCTAAGACTCCCCCTGGCCGGCAGCTTCTCCATCGGATTCTTCTGTGTATATACACACGTGTCTCGTGTAGTTGTGTACGGCCGCGCTGGAAAGATGTATGGAGGTGATGACTTGGGGACAAGGTTGTACAATATAGCGAGAGCGATCGGTATGTGGAGAACGCGCCTGCGCGGACAGTGACTGACGATATATTTTATGTATACCAATTTTTTTTTTATTTATTTTAATTTATTTTACGCGTGACGAGAATTTTTTAACCAGTCGCGATTGGGAATTTGAAAAATCGATAAGGGAAGTTTTTGCGACGAGCGAAGGACGTCGAAAAACAAGGAAAAAGGATAAGTTAAAGGGAAGAAAATAAGTAAATATTGTGGAGGCAAACATTTCCCCATTTCTAAAACAACGATTGAATCTTGAAGTTACGATAGGTCAGTGTCAGGTCATTCACACGACTCGACCGATTAAAATCACGAGATCGGTCGACCGTGAGAATTCAGCGATATAGCTATACACAATTTCTCATTACTCAGCAATCCCATCGATCCATAATTGCGGTAATACCGAACGTGTCCATTTACCGCTCCAGCTTATACCAATCCTAACGTATAGATTTACTCGAACGAGCAAATTAATCCATTGACCGAGGATTATTGCATCGATTATCGTGACAACCAAAGGATAAACAAGACGTATTAACCCAATCCATTAACTTTCTCGTAGTTTACCATCTGATGTCTACAGCATTTGAAAAAGCACTAAATTAAGCTTATACTACTTGACGTTGGATAAAAAGTCCGTATTAGCATAGAAAGCAGTTTATCATCAAGCGCAAAAATCCACCCACAACGATGGAATCTACGATGATGTATGTACGCAGCCGTAGAAATTCTGCTAATCAGCGGAGCTGGCAAAAAATTTTGCTGTAATATACAGCACAAGTTTACGGCTCGGTAAAAACGAGTAGTGTCAATCATCATCGAAGCATCTTATTGTCCCCGTAACAGGTGTCTCCAATAATCTTACCCTTTTAACGGCGACAGCCTAGTCATAAAAAACATAAAGCTATCTCGAGAAAAGAGGCCAAAGCTTTCCATGTTGAAAAATCAAACCTCAAGCGAGCTGTTTAAAACCAAAATCTAATATCTCGGGAATGGGCTGTCTGAAAACAAACCGCGGGGCTCTCGAAAGTGGAGCAGAGATATCGCATAAGGCGCCGCGCAGAGCCGCAGTCAGAGAATCAGAGTTGGTCGGCTCTTCACATCAGGAGAGCTCCTTAACAGGCCACACGCAACTTTCGCGCGCCAGGGCAGCTGCGTGCTGGGCGTAAGCGCAGCGAGGTGCGAAGAAGAAGCGGTCGTTGGTTTTTTTTTCGTGTCGTCTCTCTCTCCTTTAGCCTAGGCTCTTTAACGAGCGCCGATTTCTTTCCGAGCGCGGCTCTTGTGTGCGAGAGCGGCCCGCTGTCTTTTTGCGCATAGAAACCCTCTCTCTAATGTAACACCATATAGCGCGAGATTATTACCAGCGCTTTCGCGAGCGTCATTCATACACGTACCCCCATCTTCCTTGCGCTCTCTCCGTCGTATACATGTCGTATAAATGTCAGTTTACCTATAATAAACGCAATCTCAATACCGATCATTACCGATCCATCACGCAACGAACGCAATATGAAACCGAGCCACCGAGAGCACAAGTGGGTGGATTACAGACACGGTCAGAGATGAACGTGCGGAGAGTAGTAGAGCGCGAGATGAGAGAGAGAGAGAGAGCGCTCGTACCCATCATCCCTCGATCATCAAATCTCGAGCGTATACGTGCGGGTGTCGGATAACGCGCGTCCGCACGCACTCCAGAGCGAGATATGTGATTAGTACTCGCGGCGGTGCGGTTCTGCGGCAGCGGCGGCTCGTTAGTCACGCGGCTGGCCTTGCGGCTAATTAATTCGCGATTAATTGGCCAGTAGTCTCTCTCTCTCTTGCTCGCGTGTTGGCTGTACCGTTGGCCAGCGCTCTGGATGTGCCGTTTGACGATTAGCTACGGCTGCAAGACCATCCCTTCCTTCGTTTACGCTCTCGGTTATGGCGAACTTGGGGAAGAAAAAAAAAGAGAGACGGACGGTGAGAGGCAGAGATTTAGATTTGTTCAGAGTTATCGGATGATGTTGATGGATTTTGATGGTGTTTGGACGTTTTCGGATAACGCCGGTGGATTAATTAATGGAGATCGTTGTTGTATAGTTTGTGGGGAGAGAGGTGGTCGGATAAAGTTCAAGGAGCGGTAACTTTTCGTTTTGTTGCTTTTTCATATTATTTTTTCTTCTTTCATGGCCGATGATTCCACTTTGAAGAACATCGACAATGTACCTGATAGTTATATTTGATTTCTCTATCAATTCTCGTGATCTTGATTGTATTTTATTACCATTTTATTAACGGGAAATAATATTTTGACTGTTAACTAATTGCGGAATTTTTAAATCGTGTTACTCGCGTGTACAGCTCTATTATACGTGAGCTTTATTATAAAGAATTTGTAAAAATTCAAATTAGATTATTGCAATATTTTATAAGTCATAATTTTTTTTTTATAAGTGATGAAGATCTTTTTACTAAAATTTGTTATTTATTATATTAGAGAGAAAAATAAAATTTTCGTCTTACTGTTAAATCAGTGAAAAATCGGTATATTAAAAAAGCACTGACATTTTATTAAAAAAAAACAAACAAACAAAACACTCGAATTAGAATTACCTGTCAATTTCCTCGAAAAAAGCCAAGCAATCTAAATTAAGTATATTTTGCTGCCAGACCCCTTAGCACACAATTTACTCAACATTCTTTATCATCACGAAAGAATGTACAACTACCATCAACATCAATTTTCTCAAACACCAACACCAAGCTCACAATCACCAAAACAAATAATATTCCAACCGAAAACATAAAACATTAAACAGCAAACAAAAAATTTACAAATCTCAGCTCCGAGATCTGGCCCGAAACACACACCGTGCGGAGCATGCCCCTGTTGTAGTACACCCCCTCTCTGTCTCTCTCTCAGTGTAAGCGGCGTGTGCGTTTCGGCCAGTAGCGGCGGCGCGCGCATAGCGTCGACATCGTAGCGTAGCAGCGTCTCTGCTCTCTCTCGCCAGTACCGCGCCAAGCGTCGAGCCGCGAGTCTCGTGTTCCTCCTTACTCCTCGTGTTTCCTCGCATATATCCAGGGCGTCCGCCGTCGCCGCCGCCTAGTTTCGCCGGTTCCGCTGCTGTTTCTCCCCTGCTCCTCTGTAAATACACTGCCAAGTTTCAGCCGCAAGTCTTCCTGCAGCAGCCAGCGCCGGACGATACGTCGAGTGAGTATACGCATACACCCATACACACAGAGAGCCTCTCTCGTCCTTTTATCGACCTGACCGGCTGCCGGGTATCCTCCCGGACTGGGAGCTGTCTCTCGGCGACGTCCGCTGTACTCATCCTCTCGGCTGCAAGGAAGCTGCTCCGGCTCGTAGTTATCACGTCGTGTTTATGTAGGGACAGCACAGTCTCGTGTTTTCGTGCGCCACAGAGAAAGAATGAGCAGTGAGAGAGAGAGAGGGGAGGATAGAGGTGTACATGCCGGCCGGGCAGCAGAGCGAGAGCCGCGTGTGCGCGAGAGAGCCAGGACGCACGGTATGTGCGTAGAAAGAGAGAGAGAGAGAGAGAGAGACCTCGGAACGCTGGCTCGTCCTGGCCGCTCTGCAGCCCGGGCCACGGACTGCAGGACGACTCTCCTCGCTGTATATTCTCGAATGGCCGCTCCCCTCCTCCCCCGCGCCCTTTCCTCTATACTCTCGCGCTCCGTGACTTTGCCGGGGGACAGCTACCTGCTTCTCTCGATCGGCCGGCCCTTTAAACGCCGCTTCTTATGTGTCGCCGAGCAACCTTTCGCCCAACTATGTACACCTATACTATTATAGGTATACATCTCTCTCTCTCTCTCTCTCTCTCTCTCTCTCTCTCTCTCTCTCTCTCTCTCTCTCTCTCTCTCTCTCTTACTTATACTCTTGGATTATTGTGGATAGATAGCTATATGAAGGGGGAGTCGCCCTTTCTTCCTTGCTTACGCTGTGTGCTGCGCTGCACGCGTTTTGCCCTCCCGACACTTGTGCTCCCCCCCGGGGACGACGACGACGACGTCGCTGCTGCTGCTGCCGGTGTGTACGCCGTGGGGGCTGGGACGATCGATATCCGCCAATATCCGAGTCACTGCTCTTTCACGCGCATACGCATATTTATGTCGAACGACCGGGAGTTTGCCTATCTTTCTTTCTTTTTCCTTTCCTCTTCTCTTTTATTTCGTCATCGTGATTGTAATCGCTGTTTTGATTTAATGATAGGCTAATCAGGATTATGTTGGATTATTGGTGGTTTAGTTGTTTTGTCATATAGGCTTATTACTTGTTAATTAATTGGCTCGACTTTTTGGCGAATTTGATATTCGGAGGGTAAAGTGGAATTGGGTTTCCGGAAAATTTTCGGGCTCGTAACTTTGTGTGGTAAAGTAATAGAAACTCTCCTAGTTAGTCGCACTTGCGCGCGGCTCTAAAGCTCTACGAGCTCTATAGGTATATGTTTTCCGCTCTAGAAACTTGAACAATTAAGACATCATGTCTACATGAAATACGTGCCGGCTGTCATAATCCGTAAAACGAAGAAAAAAGGATACGTTACCCCTAGAATTACGATGAAAATGAGCATCTCGTAAGGACATTTCGTAACCGTTAAATTGTCGCTGGAGAGGAGGAGGAAGATGTTGCTGTTATTTAATTGCTGTCTGTAGGTACCTTTTGTAACTGTTGACACTGCAACTGCGGACTAGGCATTTACATGCTTTAATCGCTAATTAAAAACTTTCAAATAGAAGGAATTAGCGTCGTTTAACTGTAAAATCTGCCATAACCGACAGTTTCCAAAGAAAAGTAAAGTCAGCATAGACACACCAATAGATATAAAATAATCCATGGTTTTAACATATCCACATTCACGTAAACCTTCTCTCAGTCGCTCCATCAGCCAAGAGCACAGCCGTTAAAAGTAGCCTCCAATATCTCACACATAGAAATAAAGATCGATTTTCCCATAGTTATGGGGGAGGTAGTGCGCCCCAGATCCGACTATATCTCTACAAGGGTGTGTACCTCTCTATATCTCTCGCTGACAATCCTCTTATCTCCCTTGCGTTTCTCCCTTTATCCAGCGGGTCAGTGCACTCTTTTCCTCTTATCGCTCGGGATCGCAGCATTATCGCTGCAATTTTTCACTACATTTCCTCGCTCGACTTTTTCGGCTCTCTTTCTCTCGAGCCCGTTGTAGACTCCAGCGACGATACTGCCGTTATCCTCGGCTTTACGACTTTTAGACAGCGCACATCGAAAGCCCTTGTGCCGGTTAAAGACCCGGCAGTTTTTATGCAGAGACCTGAGGCTAGTCTCTCGTGAGCGCTGCATCGTAAACGTTTTATTACCCAGCTATCGCCAGCGACATAAGCTCTCGAAATGAGACGAACTTAACGATACACGTTACCTCTGTCGCTCTCGACTCTTCCAGCCTAATAAGCCTTAATCTAATCGCTTCTCTCATCTTCCACCCCTTGCTCCGTCCACCCGTCTAATCACCTCTCCCCAGGCAAGTTCGCGAGAATGTCGCCTAATGCTAATTAGCCGTGGCAAATGCGCGCAGCGCTCCCTCAGGGCCCTTCTCGCGCAAAAACGTATTCGAGCACTGGCCTTCGCGCGGTAGCCGGGTGGAAGGGAATAAAGGAACAAAGAGAGTCAAATCGTCCGTCTTGACGTGTGCGGAGACGCGGCGCGCATTATACGCACACACACGCTGGCTCTCGCGCTATTTTCGTTGCGCGCTCGCTCTTCCCGTGGGGTATAGAGGAGGCATGCGCTTTTATTTTGACGCGCGCGCGCGCGTGCATTCCGTGCGGCTGGTGTGCGTCGCTGAGTCATTTGCCAGCGGAGGAGGGGCCTCCCTCGTCCTCTTCGTGGAACTGCTGCTTCTGCTGCCGGAGAGAGACGGACAGTCTGATGTGTCCTCGTCCCGAGGAAATTTATGCCCGCCACTCGGGATGCGCGTGCACCTCTCCCGCGCCCCGCCGCACCGCGAGAAATGACGGAGCTTCCGGTGTCTTCCCTCCCCCGCGCTCTCTTGTCATTGTCGTCTAGTCAGCCCTGTTTCTTTTTCTTCCTTTAATGCGCGTGTTATTCTCTCGGACGCTCTTACTTGGCCGCGAGCTTTGTGTCTCTTTCTCGGCCGAGCTTGTTTTCCCTGCGAGAGACATATCCGGGAGGATTGTTGCACCCGTAAAAATTCAACCCTTCTGCTTACATCGTCCCAAGGCTCATCTTTTAAAATCCAGCATGCATCCATCACGAAAATGAAAAGTAGGCATATTAACCAGCACACCATCCAACTTATATCTCCAAGCAACATTATCTTTATGCCCACAAGCGCCTGTATAGATATAAAAAGCTTCTAATACACTTGTACGTAGTTAGGAAGAAAAAAGCTCTCGAGTCTAAAACTCGTTCCCCGCGAGAGAGAGAGAGAGAACGAGAGATATGAAAGCCGCAGGCTACGCGCGTGTGTTTCTCTCGTTACGCTTTTTTGCCCGGCGCTTCTTTCTTACGTCCGATGAGCACACGTAGAGCGTTTGTTATAAGCGAGCTTTCCCTCGCTTATCCCGATGCGCATCTCTCATCTCGCGGCGCATCCTTTCTTTCTCTTGATTATTGATTTTTTTTGTCTTCATTTCTCTTCTTTCACCCTTCCCCCCCCCTCCCATGTGAAAGAGAGAGAAAGAGAGAGAGACATATGTAGCTGTGCTGCTCTACTGCCGATTCGCTCGTTCCAGCGAGTTTATTTTCTCCTGATTATGAGAGAAGATTTAGCTGAGCACTTTTGTTTGTTGACCCAATAGACGATGATGATTATTATCCAGCGCGGCCGATTCCATCGAGAGATTTTCAAACTAATTAATTGCTTATTTGCTTTCGCATTGCTTTTCCCGCTCTAAATTACCTTACCCTCTCTCGATATAGATATGCTAATGATGATCATTTTAACGTGTGTTGTTGTTACTTGTACGACGTTGCAAGTGTAATACACACACATACACATTTATTTTCATTTATACTAGCGTTAAATCTTATCGCTTTAACGAGCTGAGTCTGTGTAGCAATTATTGCTACCGTTTGCTATAGCGGCAATTCGCTATACGAATTAAAAGAGAGAGAGAAAAAAATAACAATTTTCACTATCTCCGTATGAATTTAAACCGGCGCAAATTAAAATAAATAAATAAATATAGTAATTTACGTTCTCATTCGAACTTCGTGCACGTAGCGATCCTTATCGTCTTCCAAACAAGCGGCATGGGTTCTTTACTACACCGAAAAATCCTACACCTTACACATTCAACACAATGATTGTACACAATGATGATTCAGCACGCATAAGATTGTACACA